>JACFYI010001026.1:227663-248185 GCA_014898755.1 Handroanthus guayacan
GATACAATTTACACGTGGCATTATTTGATCGGGCATAAATTTAATTTGTCTACAGATGTATATATATATTTATATATAAAAGCTGATGGTGTGCATGTGTACGCATGTATGTGACTCAAGAGAATGAGGTGTGAGGGGATCATGACTTTCATGTCTTTTATGTGTGTGTGTGTATATATATATATTCATGTGTTTGTTTTTTTTATTTTTCTTTTCTTTTTCTCTCCTCTTAGTTTATTAAGGAATAAATGTTAAGAAGTAAATGATTTTAATTTAAGAAAAGAGGTAATTATGAATGAATTAGGATATGAAAAGAATAAATTGCTTTGATAAGGTAATGAATGGAAATTTTTGAAAATATATTTTATAATTAATTGAAGAAGTTGAAGTTTTGAAAAATCAAAATTCCTATATTAAATGGAATGTAAAGGCATCGAATTAGGCAATTGATAGGCAAGAAAACTTACGAATGATTTGGGTTATTACAAATATACCTGTTGCGCTTGTTCAGCCAATGTGAATGGTTCATAAGTTTGTAATCTCGATCTATGCTTGACATTTGACAGCTTGTGTTGGTTATCATATCTAATCCCACTAACAAGATCAAACCAATGGCTACGAAGAATGAAGACATTATTCCCTTGACCAACATAAACTAACTCCAAAAGCTTTTCTATTACCCCATAGTAGTCCAATTCATTATCACCGTATAGGCTGCCCCGACAACAAACTCCGCTGTTCAAAGTAGCTTTATGCTATCCATAGTCCCTAGTGTGGAATCTATAACCATTGACCATAATGCTACCATACGATTTTACGAATTTTAAAGGACTATAATGCAAATATCTAATCTTGATATCATTAACTGCACCATCCTCCACTTGCTTTTTTAGCCACTGACAGAAGTCTCTATCTCGACGTCTTAGTATCTTATCATCTGTGATATTAGGTTCTGTGCTTCTTATAGAATCTTTAAATCATCTAGTAATTAGAAGAATTGAGATTAGAAGATGATGAATTTTTATTTTATAGAAGGTATAGAATATTAAGATTTGTCAGAAGGTTGGAAAGTGGCTCAACTTACTCGATATATAGCTTAAGTTTGATACAATTTACAAGAATCTATGTATGAACAATGTGAAGATTGTTGTCTATCAAATAGTATTTAAGCCATCCTCCAAATGGGCGACATGAATATCAGAAAATGGATGAGCAATTATAATTTGAAACTTTCCCACCATTATCATTTTTAGGTACCTGAGTATGTCTTGTTTGAAGGTGAGCCTAAAAATATAAAGAGATAAAATTTGAAATTTTCTCCACTATGTATAATTCGCATATAGACCCATCGACCCTTGTCTTGTTCCTGACTTTCTTTTTAAAAACAACATCTACCTTTCAAAAGAAAACATCTACTTATACTGAACAGGCCCCTCAACTTTAACTTCATATGGTAAATATACTAGAAGATGTTCCATAATATCGAAAAATGCTGGAGGGAAAAATTTTTCAACTTGCAAATAGTTTCCAGAATCAACAACTCTGCATTTTCCATAGCCGATGCTCGTATATTAGATGCACAAAGTTCTTGAAAAAATAAACTAAGCTCGGCTAATGGTCCCCATATTGTTTTCGATTAAACTTCTTGAAATGTCAAAGGCACTAGTCGCTGCATAAACACATGACAATCGTGACTTTTCATACCAAATTTCTTCCCATTTGTGTTGATGCAACGACCTATATTAGAGGCGTACTCATCAGGAAATTTGAGTTGCTTTATCCACTCACAAACCTTTTTCCTTGCATCATCATCCAACACATATGTTGCCTTCAGTTTTCTGACCCTGTTACCATCAACTACCAACTCCAAGTTTGGACGTTTGCATATGTATTTCAAATCTCCTCTAGCATTTGCATTGTCGTTGGTCTTACCCTTCATATCTTTAACAGTATTGAAAAGATTGTCAAATACGTTTTTCTCAACATGCATGATGTCTAAATTATACCTTAGCACATTGGTTGACCAATAAGATAACTCTCAGAAGATGCTTTTTTTTTAACTCAGTTGTGGTTGTTACCAAATCCCAATTGTTTTTGTCACTCTGCTAGCAGCCCAAATGTGACCTCCTTAATTCGATTGACTTGCTCAAAAATAACTTCACTACCGAAACATACAGGGGGCATCAACTTTACCTCCCTTAACCTCATAAAAGAATTTCAATAATGACAAAAAGGATGTTCTGATGGTAGATGACAATCGAACCAACTACACTTTTTACTGTACTTTAAGATAATTGAACAAGTGTCTTTCATACAGTATGGACAAGCCAATTTTCCATAAGTGCTCTATCCACTCAATATCCCGTAAGTAGGAAAATCACTTATTGTCCAAAGCAATGCTATCTTCATCATGGAATTTTGCTTCTTTCATGCATTGAATTTGTTCACACCTTCGTCCCATAATAGCTTCAACTCATCGATCATAGGTTTAGATATATGTCTAGACTCTTGCCGAGTGATTTTGGTATGAGAATAATTAGAGCAAGGAATATGTATTCTTTTCTCATACCTATGCTTGGTGGAAGATTCTACAGAATGATAAACACAGGCCAACACAAGTTTGTTGAATTAGAGAATGGATTAAACCTATCAGTACAAAGTCCGAGCCTAACATTTCTGATTTCATTAACAAATGCAGGATAGGAAGCGTTAAATGTTTTTCGTGCAGGATAGAAGGCTTTTAAATAGGACATTCCTCTGCCTCTCTTTGCAATTTCCATTCTTTAGATTATAACATGGTTCTCCACCAATAGGACAAGCCGTATGATTCTCGAACTCCTTGTAATATAACATACAATGATTTTAGCAACCATCAATCTTCTCGTATCCTAGTTCAAGTTCATTTACCATTCTCCTTGTATTGTAAAATTGTTCCGTAACCTTTCTGAATTAGGAAGTATGGTCTTTAGTATGATGATCTTTCGGTCATAATAACTCTCACTCACTTTAAATTCTGATTTCAGATTTAATAGCAAAGTCACGATGGATAAGATCGTATGTTTCTTGCAACTATCCCATAATGGCTCGTCTGCATTTTTAAGCCAGTCATAGAACTTTTTAGCTAAAGGATTAGGCTCCTCTTCCATTTGATCGTCTTCTGAATCAACACTACTTCCCAAAGCATCCGTAACCATATTCACGTATGGATTTCTCTCTTCTGTGACATCATCGTTTACCAAATTTCCAAAATTGTTGGTGCCCCAAAGTTCATCGCCATGGGCTGTCCAATTCACGTAATTAATCATAAAATCATTGTTGTACAAATGCTAAGCTACTCAAGAAGTTTCCATTCTTAAGCCATTTTTACACCTCACACACGAACATAGAATACAACGTGCAGAATCGAAGGCTGTTGTTAACGAATTGGATGAAGACATCGACTCAATCTTGGAATTTATTACTAACCTGGCCACTTTAATCCTTCCTATGATTTATCCAACTTCTCTCGGGGAGTATAAGTATTGCAATTTTCCAGCTTGAACAAAATAAAGTGAACATAATTATATGGGTTCATGTTAGAGAAATGGTTTTATGATGGCACAAATCGGTAGTGGCAAGTTCTATCTAGATTTAGCAAGTTGAACCTGAATATGATTGGCTAAAACATCCCTCCAATTCTACAAACAGTTACTTAAATCAAAGTGTCTCCAATATTTCAGCTTATTTCGGGAAATGAACTGCAGCCAAGATAAATTCTAAGTTCTCTGTTTTCAATGCTAAAAAACACATGCAAAAATAGATTAATTAGATACTAAGAAACTATCCAGAAAAAAGCAGGAAATGTTTTGGGATTTACCTTATTTTATTAGATTTCGTTTCAATGCCAACTTAAAAGTAACTTTCACTACAATATTATGGATGAAGATAACTTTTGATTATAGTACATTACATTATGGTAAAAACAATTAAGCCAATACAACAATCAGTTAAATCAGTTAACCATTAACATTATTTCTAGTTGTTACATAACTCTAGAGAAATTTAACAAAAGTTCATACACATGAACTTAAGCACATTCACGCCCTATACACATCAATTAAAGTTTAAACACCATACACATTAACAATATCCATTAACTTAATTCTAAAAAATATAGAGAACTAGACCTTAGTGGATAATATAGTTTGCAGAAAACTAAGGAAAGATAAGTCACGAAATGGGAGACAGCTATGATGGTGAACCTTACTCTAACCTAGATCTTAAAATTTACAGTGAATTTCTGCCCTGGCCAAGGAAAAATATGGTTAGGACAACATATTGAAAACCCATGTAATTTTGTGGGTTAAGACTCCATTGACACACCTGATGAAATGGTGAACACCTCTCTGAAGATTTCAGTGATTTTTGCCAATGGGGGAAGGAATGCCTACTGCGTAACTAAAAGTGAAGCTTATGATGATGAAATTGAAAGTTTAATTCAAAAGCAATTAAAAGCTTGAGCTTGAGCAAAAGTGAGAAAAGAAGAAAAGAAAACTTTTTGTGTGAAAGTAAGAAAAGAAAGAGAGAAAAATTAAATTACTTAAGTGTAAATTAGCTTATATTCACTTCATGAGTTGGATTGTCGAAAATACCCTTAGGTGTGATATTTTCCCTCTCTTTTCCTCGATTTCAGCAACATAAACCTTTCTTCTTCCTTCTTCTTTACTCTTCATCTCCAGTATCTCCTTCTTTACTCTAGCTTCTTCTCCTTCACTCTTCACTCTTTATTCGTCTTTTGTTTTTGTCGTTTCTACTTCACATTTTTCAATTTTTTTGCTTGTGGTGTTCTTTGACAGGTTAAGTGCAAATGCCATCTAAATTAAGTAAACTTTAATCACAATATGATGTATAAAGTCTCTGAACATTATGTTACTCATGATCAAAAGCAATTGCAATGTAAGGCGAAACAAAAGCAATAGAATTTCGAAACAAAAAGAGTTCTATCATTATAGAGAATATGAAAAATGTCTATTACACATATATTTAAAGTTGGGACTAATGTTGTTTTTGCTGCTAACACCAATTTACGCCAAATCTGAATAATCTTTCTTCATATCATTCAATTGTATCTGCACTGTCTATGTTTCTTCCACATGATTGACGGGTCTGAAATGAAAGAAGAAAAAATGAATGATGTTTGATTAATGAGATATTTTTGTTAGAATCCCACATCGAAAAAATATAAAAATAGTAACCTCTTTATATGGTCCTAGGCAATCTCCACTTCACAAGCTAATTTTTGGAATTGAGTTAGGTCCAAACTCCATTTTCAATATGGTATCAGAGCTAGATTCATTCCTGATGTTGGGTTATAATTGTTTATTTCATATTATTCCGTACTCTAAATGTTCATTCCTAGATATATGTTGTTTGTCTACTCATTTTATATTATCCCACACTCTAAATATTTATTTCTGAGCATGTGGAGTGTGTGTTAGAATCCCACATTGGAAAAATATAAGGGTCATTACCTCTTTATATGGTCCTGGGCAAACCGAACTTCATAAGCTAGCTTTTAGGATTTAGTTAGGTCCAAACTCCATTTTCAACAATTTTTCTCCATCTATTTCTCAAATTAAGAATTAATAATATTTAATAAATGAGCTAATGTAAATATTGTGATTAAGGTGGGGATTTTGTTTAATATTTTTTAATTCTTTCACTTTCAACCATTTTTTTTTTAATTTATATATTTTCAAAGACAATAATTTGTGGTTATCCCATATATTATATCTCATATATGAAATGTCATTACAAAGGTTATCAACATATCATATTAATTTATGGTATTCAATTACTAATATAGGCACTAATAAATATTTTTACATGGTCTCATATTTTTTTACAATTTTTTGGAACTTTTTCAATATTTAAAGCAAAAAATGTGTGGAAGAGCTGCGACAGCTCAGTGACATTACAATGGAAATGGAACAGTGGTCTCCATTCCAACCCTGCAACTATTTCGACGAACCATGGCTACCACCATGTTTGAGATTTTTGGCTTCAACAGCTTCAACAACTTCTCAAGGATTTTCAGGTTGCTTGTTCCAGCCCTTCAAGGTAACCTTGATGCTATCCACATCGCATCCATCCTCACCTTCTAAATACACTAACGTCGGTTGCCACTTCATGTCCGAGAAGGTTGCATTCGACTCCATCAAATTGCACCCATTCGATATGAACACCATCTTCGGAATACGTTCCAAGAACTCATGTCCATGGCCATAAGAAAAAAAATATATATGGTCCATCTTGCGCTGCGGGCCCCCCCGGGGTATCAAATCCTTCGTCAAATTCTTCATGCATGCGTACATCAATGCAATTTTAGACTTTCTAAAAGGCTTCACCTTTATAACTGCCAGGCTTTCAATAATTTCTCTTATTTTCTATTATTTCTGTTATGGTAATTAATTAGTTTCTGTTAGGGTCTGGTTGCGTGGATAACAGGCCGTTTCCTCGCATAAATATGTACCTTCTTTCACTCATCGATATTATCACGGTCCATTTAGCTTGATTGATTGTCTCATACATGCAACTCCTCCAACCGTGGAACACTTTTGATTGGTTCTCTAAAATGACGGTTAGGATGCTCAATTCTGAGCAATGTTTCATTTCCTATTTTGTATAAAAAATAAATGACAAGTATATTAAGTGTTTCCTTTTAACAGAAACAAAGTTGTAGATACCATATACTTGTCATGCACCTATGCAATGGAATAAGAGATAAAACAAAAATTAGAATAGATGATCACGCCAAATGAAAATGCAAGTTTGAGAGATCTTAGATGACTTGATGTGTTGAAATAGTGCAACACTAGACCACATTATATTAATTAAGTGATTCTTGTGTAAAGAGAGAACAAATTAAGATAGGAGAAATGAAACTTCAAGCAATATTCTTTGACATTTAGAACGGGGATAATTACCGCAACATTCATGAGGTTTGACATAATTATTTAAAAAAAAAAACTTCTGAAGTTTGTATAGTTATCATTACATACACTCCTAATTGTTGATTCAATAGACGAATAAACACCTTTTGAAAATCCAGAAACCTTACAAGTAGACCCTTTGGATTAAGAGATGTAATTGTAATTATGCGTCAGTTTAATAAATGATAAGGGTTTAATGATAATTATCCAAATTATAAGAGAATTTTGATATTTCTATGCAGTTGCAGCAAAAAAATTGTAAATCTCCAACGAGTATATTGTCATGACAACAAGAATAAACCAGACCAGGAGGCCACAATTATGAGTTCCTCTTATGGTAATACAACGTTGAGAGAATATATATATATATATATATTTTTCTTTTTCTTTTTTGCACCAATCTTCAAAAGTCGCATGAATATTACGGCGATGCAATTGGATCCGGCTCCTCTTTATTACACCATCTTTTTAGTTGTGTCCTATACATTTAGATTGATATCATATCATGGGAAACTTAATTCAACTGAAAATTACCATTGAATTAAGTTTCTTATAACATGACATCAATCTAAGTTTATTGGACATAATTGGAGAAATTGTGTATCAGAATGAGCCAAATCCTACAAATTTGTGCTTCAAAAATTAAAAATATTTATTAACACATTACGTAACGCAATATGAAAGGAAAGTCCTCTGATATTAAGTGATTCTTTTGAATACCAAATTATCCATTCCAAAATAAATTCAACTATCTGTTATGCATTCTACGAAGAGCACCAAAAACTAACCATAATAAATGCAACTGAAAATTACTTCAACACCTCTTGAAATTTGATATATTTATCAAAATATCTCCTAAAATTTGAATAATTATCATTACTTCTCTTCTCTCGGTTCACAATATCAAACACAAAAATAGCCTCGAAACTAAACTAGGTTTATCATGAAGATGATCCAATATATATATATATATATATATAAATATAGTTCACAATATCATTACATATATATATATATATATATATAAATAGAGTTTTTGCTAAAATATATTACAACAATATGTCACTGGTGTTGGAATTCACGACCACAAGATGTTCCTATTCGCTTGCAACTAATGGTGAAATCCAGAGGGAAGATGACAAATCGTTTAATAGTGAACGGAAGAGGGCAACATCAATTAATACACTTGAAATTTACATTTAGATAAATTTAATAATGATAGATAAATCTAAAATCTAAAACCGAGCAAACTAGTACTGAATTATTTGAAAAAAAAGAATGTTGTTCCAAATCAAATGATTGAGATTTAATCAATATGTTATCAATGACTTGGAAGTAATTACATGACAATATTATATCAAAATATTGGTTAGGGGCCCGCCTAAAAGATCAAGCATGTATCGATGCATAATTCTAAAAAATTACATTTTTTGTCCTAAAAATATACCACTTTTCACTTTTGATCACGTACGGTAGTGAATTAACAATTTTAGGCCTATAAATATTAACAATTTACAATTTATGTTGGTTTTTAGCAGTTTTAGTTCTATAAGTAGTAATAATTTTATAATTGCAATATCTTGTACAGAGTAATCATTTTGCAATTTTGGTCCTCTAAGTAGGAGTAAAATTGCAAAAATGGATATAAATTATAAATTATTACTACTTAAAATTATTAATTCAATATATATGTGATCAAAATTGAAAAGTGATATATACTTACAGTGCGAAAAATGTAAAGTTTTCCATAATCTTACATTATGAATGCCATCAACTAATAGCCAACAAAAGAACACAACAAAAAATTTTATGCATGCCGGTCCTGTTTCATGCTCACCACATTTATTTAAGGTGACATAATTATGATAATTTAGACTAAGTTTATGCTTGTCGTAAAGCGTTTGCAAGTATGCTAAAATTTTGTTGTATCTTCAATTGTTCGAAGATTTCTAATAAGTTTTTCCTATAGACTTTGGAGTCATCAACAACAAGACAATCTTGGAACCTTGGAGTCATCGACAGATATGATATTAAAATTTGGATTATATTAAACTTAATTCTTTGTATTACGGGTTAATATCAGTTGCTCTAATAATATTTTGGGATTCTTTTCAAAAGTGAAATAACTAATTAATATTAAAACAAAATACCTTAAAATTTGAAAAGTAATTTTAAGAGTATTGTTTGCTAAAGGAATTTTTGTTTTTGTTAAGTGAATTTAAACTAAAATCAATTGAAATCTGAAAGCTATTCATGGAGTGCTTTTATGTAATTCTACTTTTGTTTTATTATCAAAAGGATTTGACAAAACTGTAAAAAATCAATTTTTTTTAACACTCATATTTATTTATTTATTTATATTTTTTTTTTTGTGATAAACATTAATACCCTCCATTAGCTCATTGACTTTTCTAGCTTCTAATTTCAAATACTTTCAATTTATAGTATTCATTCTTACTACTAACTTTCAATTTATTTAAATAAAAATCACTCCTTTCTAAAATCCTTTAAACTCGCTTGAATTTTATCCAACACTATCTAATTTACTAAATTATCAACTTTTAGTTGAATCTAGAAGAATAACTAGTAAAACAAAAATTCAATATTACCGATCATACATTAAAACTAAAATCAAAACTATCTCCACCATGTCTTAAATTTATTCTATTTCATCGGTTAATCACATTAATATACTTACTATATTCTAAATTTCAAATTTACTTTCCAAAATAGTAAACAACTACACGTACATCATTAAAATAAAATCATTCATCATAATTTAAACGCCAAGAACATAACTACATATCTCCACACCAATCCAACCCTCTCCCTCACTCCCACTCCCAAACAATGTCTTCTCCATTTTTCAAAGTCTTCACACAAAACACTTGCTGCAAAACCCTAATAGCTTCCATCCTAATTATCTCTGTAATCCTCATTCCCATAATCATCTCCAACACCCAAAACCTCCAATTCATCTCCATTAAAAGAAGCTCACCCTCTTCTCAAACCAACCTGAACCACATGGCTTTCGGGATCATAAGCTCACTAAGAACATGGCCACACCGAAAAGGCTACGTCGAGTCATGGTGGCGCCCTAACCAGACCCGCGGCAGCATCTTCCTCGACCAACCCCCCACACCGGACTTCCTCCCATGGCCCGCGACTGCCCCTCCTTGCAAAACATCCGATGACCTCTCTGAATTAATCCAAAAAACGAAGCCAAAATTCGAGGAGGTGCCAAGGTTGGTGCATGCAATTCTAGAACTCTTCAGGGAAGAAGACAACGACAACCTTAGATGGATCGTCATGGGAGACGATGATTCAGTGTTCTTTGTGGAGAATATCGTTGATTTACTCCGGGAGTATGATCATAGGAACTATTATTATTTTGGAGGGAATTCGGAGAGTGTGATTTCGAATTATTGGTATTCCTTTCAGCAGGCGTTTGGTGGTGGTGGATTTGTGTTGAGCTATGGATTGGCGAAAGCTTTGGCTAAGGATATGGAAGGGTGTTTGGTTAGGCATGCGCAGGCTATTGGTGCTGATTTGATGACGATGAGATGTATTGCTGACATTGGAGTTAATCTTACTCCTCATAAAGGGTTTCATCAGGTTAGTATGTGTACGTTTACTGTGATTTTTACAAAGTGCTTTTTAGCTTTTTATTTATTATTATTATTATTACTACTACTTTTTTTAAATTTTTTTTTTATTTTCGCTTTAATTGGTATTTGGAAATATAATAAGAAGAATAAGGGTCATGCCCAGATGCACTAATTGCATTGTAGGATCGATGTCAACTTCCATAGTTTCCAACTTTCACCTAAATTATTTCCCAAAATAATCTACCTCACTAAAATAACAACAAACAAAACCCTCAAAATATGAAAATATAGACAATCTAATTAATGTAATATATATATATATATTCAAACAATGAAATATATTTCCCAACGTACAACGACCCGTACCTAAAGATGGAACTAGTGACGTCTGAAAGTAAATATATTTCTATACACAGTTAAAAAAAAATAATTCCACAAATATCAACTAGACTTAAAATGTTATGATAATTTTGTTGTATTATTATGTAGGTCAAAATTAATTTTAAAATTCCAGATGTAAAAAAATATATGACCAATTATCGATAAACAAAATGGAAAAAGAAAAAACACATAATACATACTACAGAAAATGATAATGATGTAAAACAAACCTTCATTCACAACTCCACAGAAAACGTTAAAAAAAAAAAAAGCCTATGTGAACAGATTCTGCAATTGGGGTCAAAAGTCAAGGCCCAAAATATCTTAAGGTTGTTGTTTTATTTTCTGAATGTGGGTGTACTATAATGCCCTTTATTTTTATTTTTTATTTTTTAAATTAACTGAGGGATAGGAGGAGTGGCGAATGTGAGTTGACCTCCTTACCCTCCTTTAAGAAAAGGAATGCCTTGCTACTTCACCCAAAGAAGATGATTATAATTCCCTTTATTTGACGAGATATGGGACGAGAAGATAGCTTGAGGAAAACATTCACGAAAAGTAAAAAAAGAAACATAGGATAGGAATTTTGTGTCTGTCAGGAAAACAATAAAAAAAAGAAAGAAAGAAAGAAAGGTTTGAATTTATTTCTTATTTTCTAAGAAAAAGAGACAATACATTAAAACACCAAAGTGCCAATTACATCAAATGTGAAACAAAATTTGGGAGATGAGACCTAGATTGAAACCAAAAAACATAGAGATGGGCAAGGCTATGAGCCTAGGTGTTTCCACAATGCCTGAAAAAACTGAAAGACCAAGAAGGAAAGGAAGTGGCAATACTACAGCAATTCACCTTCGAAGATGACATTGTCTGTCCGGGAAAATTACAATTTTCGTTCTATAACTATATCATTTTCCACTTTTGGTCCTGTAATTATTGAATTAACAAACTTAGTCCTGTAACTTACGCCAATGTTCCTTTTTCGTCCCTTTTTTGCCCGCGGTAAACTTTGTCTGACCAAAATCCTACGTGGCTCGCCAGAAGTATGATTGTATGCTAAGGTCTTAGCTGACGTGGACGTGCCACGATTGGAAAAAGTGAAAAAAAGGACGAAAAATAAAAATTGGCGTAAGTTACAGAACTAAGTTTGTTAATTCAATAATTACATGATTAAAAGTGGAAAATGATATAGTTACAAGACGAAAATTATAATTTCCCTTGTCTGTCCTGAGTTACATTGACCCACACAACTCTGGCAAAATCACACCACCATAGAATGTGAGAACAGGTTTTCCAAAGTCGAAAGAAAGTTTGGAATAGCTTTCCAAAGAATGACTTCAGTCTTGCTCGAAACACGAGTTTCCTAGATGAAGGCTCAGAAATTGCCACTTGATCAGCTTGTTGTGTAGGGTTGAAGCATAGCTCCATCTTTGGTGCTTATCACCCTCATTAACTATGAAAAGTTGCAGAATCTGAGCCTTGATAATCGTTGAGATGTTTCTAGAGAGAACAACATAATTTTGTGAAACTTACAGCCTGACCCTAAGGAGACCCGTACAAAAATAAAAGTGTCATAAATATATGTCTAAAATTAAGAATATGTAATAATTTACTTGTATGTTTTGAAGAGTATAAAGGGAATCATTACATAGGCAATATAACAAATTTGTTTACTTAGAAAAATCAGACCTAATATATAACAATTTAAATATGGAGAATATACAAAATCAAACCCTAAAATCATGCTAATCAATCACTAAAATCAACACACATGCTCAAGCTTCCCTGAAGTTGGTGGATAAATATCTATCAGGCTTGTCAGTTATTTCATGATAAAATATTTTTCCCAAAAGAAGTGTACGATTTTTTGATCGGGCTTCTCCTTGCTTCAACATATTGGGCCGATCACTTGTTGTATAGGATTTTGTGAATATCAATACTTCCCTTATTATCAATGGCGACTCCAGGATTTTGATTCAGTGAAATCCCCTCAAAATACTATTAAATAGTAAAAATTATTTAAGAAAATTATCTCTACCAAAAAAATAAGGTGAATTAGCATATAAAGACATATATTGTGCTAAAATAATTGAAAATATTCACATATTCAATAATACAAAAAACTACGAAAATATTAATAAAAGAATTCATTAAAATACTATTAAATTGATAAAAACAAAAATTTTAACTCATTACATTGGTTAGGTTTGACAAATTGGTTGAAATATAATAAATACGAGTTGAGGGCAGAATCATTTGGTTTGATATTCAGATATCAATTAATGAAAACAAAAATAATTGAATTGAAGGCCTTTTTAAACTTCAAATTCTAATGCTAATTGACCATTCATATTCCGAATTTTTCATATTCTACAATCTAAAACTTTTATTTAATGATTTACTGTCAATTTTACAGTAGAGTCCCACACATATATATTTTATAGCCTAGTATTTGAATATATATATATATATATTACATATATTATAGTAAAAAAGGTCAGTGGCCAATGTGCCGTCGCCATTGCTTATTATGACAATAAAGGTTCATAGATCCCTTATATTCAATCCCCAAGTCTCATAAATGCTTATAATACAATGTAATTCAAATATGCCATAAGCAATCCCTTACAATCATGCTTTTGTACATGATCTAGAACAGAATTTCATTTTACCTTTTCCAAGTGAAAATATTCTATTCCACAAATAATAAAATAACAAGACGTGATTTTAAGTGTCAGATCACTAGCCCAATCAGATTCCATGTATCCCTAAGAAATATTTATGTTGTCCTAGATCCTTCATTCCAGATTTGGGAGGTAAATACTCCTGTAATGTTTTCATTTTATATGGATCATCTTTATCAGCCTAACGGAACTCCTTTGGGATTAACAACTCCAAACCGATTAGTGGCTTCTTCCAAGTCAATCAACCCAATCTCCTCCCTAGATTCTCCTTGAAGAAATGTATAAAAACTCCCCATGAATAGTAAGGCCCTCTTTCTTGGAGAGAAACATCTAAGATGGATGTAACTTTTCAGAATGGCTGACAAAAGTATATCGTTTCACACAAGCATGAAGTCTATATTGTAAGGTTGGGGAATGTGGACATACAGAGTACATCCAAAAACTCGTAGTTAGGGTTTAGGAGAGGGGAAACTGGTCTGAGAGTATTTTTGCTTCTTTTTCTGGGGTTTTGATCCATTGGAAAAGTTTTCTATTAACAGGATATGTATGCATTAGCCTTCGCAGCTTCTCTCCAATAAAACTAGGGCGCTTTCATACCATAGAGAGAACAAATTTATAGCATCTAACTACTAGTAGTTGTTGTTGAAAGCAAGAATCAAAAGGGGAAATTTGCAATTTTGATCCCACAATTATGGTTGTTTTCAAGTTTTAGTCCCATCCCTTTAGAAATAGCCACTTTTGGTCCCATAATTTTTCTAACCCTTGCAAACTAAGTCCTGCCATTAGAATTTGTACGGTATAGTAAGCACGTGACTGCTGCGTTAGTAGCGGGACTTAGTTTGCAAAGATTAGAAGAATTATGGGACTAAAGGTGGCTATTTTGAAAATTATGGGACTAAGTTACTAAAATGCCCATAATTACGGGACTAAAATTGTAATTTTTCCGAATACGAAAATTAAGGAGAAACAAGGTGAATTGTGATTTTCCATCCAAAAAAAGATACCTAATGGAGCAAGCACCTGCACTGCAATTTCCATCTAGATTTTAACGTGGGGACTTAGTTTGCAACGATTAAAAAAATTATGGGATTAAAAGTTGCTATTTCCAAAGAGATTGGATTAAGGTCTGAAAACACCAACAATTGTGGGACCAAAATTGCAATTTTCTCAATAAAAACAAACAAAAATTTCGAATTACAGAAAAGTGTTAGCAACTTAGCATTGTACATTATGAAAATTTTACTTAAGTCATAACGCATATACAAATAAAGTCCTCACCTTAAAAATGTATAGCATCTAACTCATTATATTATGACAGATGGATTTGCGTGGCGACTCCTCAGGTTATCTATCAGCCCACCCGAACATTCCCGTCATGACCTTACATCATATTGATGCAATAAATTCCATATTTCCCTCTATGGATCGTGCGAAATCCATACGCAAACTCATGAAGGCAGCAAACGCTGATCAGTCTCGCGTGTTGCAACAAACGATTTGCTATGATAGGCAAGCAAATTGGTCTTTTTCTCTTTCTTGGGGTTACTCTGTACATATTTATGAGAGAATTATGCCTCGAAGCTACTTACAAAAGCCAATTGAAACATTTATACCATGGGAAAAAGACCCAAAGCTACCATTTTACATGTTCAATACGCGTCCACCATCTAAAGATCCTTGTGAAGCTCCTCATATTTTCTTTCTGGAATCTGTTCGTAGTTCAAGTGACAAAATTAGTATAGACTATTTAAGGGCCCAAAAAAGGGATTTGCCAACTTGTTCTTATAGTGGTAACCATTCTGCTGATACTGTATTGAATATCCATGTCTTTTCATCGACTAAGAAGCGTCTTCAGGTATGTCAATTAATAAAGAATATTGATATTATATATCATTGAATAATCTTATGTTGTTTTCTTGTTTGACTTGTTTTTGTTCATCTCATTTTAGATTGATAGAAGTGAATGCTGTGATGTCACTCGAGTAGATGATGCCAACATGGAGGTTCAACTTAGGGAGTGCGGGGTAGATGAGATCATTGCTTAATTTGGTGAAGAGTAACGGAGCCACAAGGATGGATGAGAGGGGCAACCGCCCCCCTAATGATTTTGAAAGTCCAGTTATATGTATAAATTTGGGGGAAAGAAAAGAAAAAAAAAATTACAATATTTTGCATCCCTCAAATAAGGAAGTTGCGCTTCATTTCTTAAAAAAATATAAACTTTGCCCCCTCCTTCCCAATCATTTTTCCACAAACCTCAGAAGATCTAGAGATTTTCTCATTTGAATTTAAACTTCATCCTTCTAAATTTATTTAAAGTGTTTGTTGAAAGTATTCAAGTTTAGTATCAGGAAAACATCAACAAGTAATGTGCAAACTGAACTTTAATTTTTTACTTAATTAATATAATTTTTATATTAGTATATAAAAATATAATAATCATATTTACATTTTGCAAAATTCAACCTTGCTCCTCATATTCTAGAATCAATACGATTAACTGTTATAGAAGTTGCATGTGAGAACAAAACTGATATTTTTTTTTCCTTGTTGCTGAAACTACAAATAATATGGCTCTTTGTTTTCCCTATCCATCACCAGTGGCGTATCTAGGATTTTTACTAAATGGTGTCAAAATATTAATAAAAAATAAATTATAAATATATTAATGTTTAATAAAAATAAAATTTAAATAAATTAATCTGATTGTACCCAATGAAGTTTTGTATTTTGAAATGCCGTCATAATATCATTATCTAAAATATTTAAAAATACGTCTCTTAGTTTATAATTATTAGCAATCATTCAGGAAATCATCATTTATTTGATTCTGCAAATTAGTCTAGGGCTTTAAAATTTGGGAACTTGGTAAAAATTTTACCTTTTGACATATGAACACTACTGAAAAAATAACTTTTAACACAATTTATTTAGTATTTACTTCATAATTGATAATTGCTCATAATTTCTAATCATATCTAAGCTCTAACATTTTAAATGTGATAATCATCCATTACATAAAAACTAATACCTAGTTAATAATCAAAACCGACATATAAAAGAAACCCATATCAATCTTTAATTGATTAGAAATTCTAACAATTAATATAAAATTAAGAAATAAAACCAAAAAAAAAGAACCCAATGTTTCTATTTGGGCTTACAAGGATGTTAAAAAAAAAAAAAAAAAAGAGAAAAAGCCATAAGAAAAAAATTCAATGTTTTAAAGAAAGATATTAAAGAAGAAGAAAATATAATTCGCAAAAACTGAATTATGGCTTAGGATTCAAACCCGAGCTTGTGAATTGAGATTTCAAAACTTCAGCCAACTAGGCTAACATTATCTTCTATTTGTAAGTGGTGTCAACGAGGTCTTATAGTAAAAATTTACATATAACTTATATATAAAAAATAAATTTTTGTGGACTCAAGTGAGTCAATTGACCCCATTCGGCCCAATAGAAATTCCCCCCTGCCTGCCACTTCCAAACTTGGGAGTGAATGAATTTTAGTAGTCACTTTAGGCAAATAACTCATAACTTCATCGTAAAAACAAAAGATGACACGATTGACGAAAAATTTGGTGATAATGTAAAAATTATGAATAAATTTGCACAAAAATTGACAAAAAATCACAAAAATACATTTAACAATTTAATAGTGATAATAATGTCTCTTAAATTGTCACTATTAATTATTAGTGATATGTATAGTGACAATAATAATAATATTACAAATTGTAGCTGCAATTTTTGTTCACATAAGATTGTCACTGTAAATGTGTTACCAGTAGCTACAATGATAATTTAAAACACCAGCTTTCGTCACTATTAAGTTTTATTGTGATGGCATTGTTCTTTGACGAAATAGCACTAGCTTCTCTTTTTTATATGGGAGTTGCATGTTCGAATCCGACTAATATCATATGGGCCTTTGTCTACTGTATAATAGTATTTGTTTATTGCATGATAGTTTATAGAATTTATTTTGTATTTAGTTCATATATTTGATTTGGGATGGGATCCTCTATTCCAAAATAATGTTTCATCTCTTATATATTCCATGTATTAAATACATGCTACGCATTAAATATTTCTTTATAAAAATATTTCGTAATAAATGTAATACACATGACATGTATTTAAAGGCATGAAATAAGAGATAAAGCACTATTTTGGAATAGAGAATTCCATCCTAATATAATATTTGAAATATATTCATATAATGATATTAATGTAATGATTGAATGTAATATTTTTTTCTCAAAAAAAAGTTTTGTTATAATAAAACAAAAAATGTTGTTAAAACATATTATACATAGAGACATAACGAAAGTCACCATTACATAATACATATTATTAATGATAATTTTCACATTTTCACACATTTTTTTTGTCAATCATATTATAATTTCTTGTCATGCCACCCATTTAAAAAAAAAAAAAAAAAACCCGAAACGAAAAGAAAGAAAGAAAATTGGGGGCGGGGGCGGGGGAGAACTAGAGAAAACATAATCAAATTGGATGATTTTAATAAAGTATATATTGGTCAATAATAAGTCAATTACTAATATATATATATATAGATACACGTATAAAAGCAAGAAATATTGGTCATTAATTGTTGCTTCGAAGAAACTAGTCCTCTTAAATAATTGAATTTTGACAATAAAAAATTGACAGTTATGGTGAAAATAATGTTAATGATATAAATTAATATCAATTTTCAATAATGATACTTGATAATGGGGGAAAATCAATGCGAATTAATTTTCCAACATAGGTTAACCAAATATAGTTAATTTAGTATAAGAAATAGTTATTGATTTAGATGTAGCTTGTTCAACTTCTCCTCCAATAATTACAATATGTCTGAAGAATTTAATTTTTCAATCATATGCCTCGTTTTTATGAATAATAATAAAAACAAGGATTTATTGCACTTTATCCCGAGCAAAATAAAAAAATCATCGTTTATCTTCTAGAATTTTTAATATGCAGTCGTGCATCCCAAAATAAGAAGTTTTATTACAAAAAGTTCAATGGTAAAATTTTTGACATTTTTTGTTACAATGTACATGCTCGTAATTCAATAGTAAAAAATGGCCAGAAATTTGATTGCGGAACTTTGTGCAATAAAGCTTCTTATTTGGAGCATGATTATATATTAAAGATTCTAGGAAGTAAAGTGCCACTTTTGAATTTTTGGGGGAGCAAAGTGCAGTTTGTCCTAATAACAATTATTATTATTATCATTGTGCATGGTCTAGCTTAATATAATGATTATTTATTTTAGATAAAAGCTAAGAATCTCATCATTATATGATTTCATGTGAATAAAGCGATGAAAAAAAAATGCTAGCCACTAATAAGTAGTTTCTACGCAATTACAATGGACATTATTTATTTTTCACATGAATAAGGTGACAATGAAAAGAAGGTTCTTGTTACCAATTGAAAAAAAAATAAAAGAAATAGAAGTGAAAAAAATTAATTATATTCACAATCAGGGGTGGCAATTCGAATGAATTGGATGGGTTTGGGTTGAACCTGATTTCGATCTAATCTATCAAGTTTTAACCCAAACCTAATTCATTTAATTTTCAACCTAATTAACTTAAACCCAAATCCAACTTGAATTAAATCAGATTGACTTGGGATGATCTAATTTGAACTAGGTTGATCCACCAACTCAAAAACCCACTAACAAAACTTGATTGTAACGCCCCGAACATAAACGAGGACCCTGTACACCAACAGGAACGAGCTGAGCCAATTCCTCGAGTACCAAATGACCTAATCCCAGGCCACTTGCTAGAGCTCGTCAAATAACACCTCCCCGAAATGAACCTATGGCCGAACAACTCTTAACGGTATTAAGAGAAGTACTGAATCGGGGTAGGCCACAAGAGCCACCAAGGCCTAGAGTTGAGGGGGAATCAGAAGATAGAATGATTACAAAATTTCTCAGGTTTAATCCGCCAAACTTTGGTGGCGAACCTGACAACAGAAAAGCAGATGCTTGGTTGTTAGTAATTGAGAAGATTTTTCGATTACTGAACTGCTCAGACGTCCGGAAAGTGAACCAGGCCACCTACCTGCTAGAGGGAACTGCGTTCCATTGGTGGGAAATCATTGAGAGAAAATGGGAAAGGGATGAAACTGAGAAAACGTGGACTCATAATTCCATATCATATTGTAGGTTCCTAAATCAAAATTGATAGACTGAAGATAGGTACGGATCGTGGATCCTCTTTTGCGATAGCACAACTACTAGGCCTATTGTAGATACAATTGTACCAACTGTATTGGTGAAATTTTTGATAGGCCCATTTTGAATAGACCGATCGAATTGTATTTTGTACTTTTGAATTTTTGAACCTGTAATGTCGACGCTTCAGTTTATGAAATGAAATGTTTATATTTTAGCTCTTAGCTTCCGCACTTTACCACTTTAATTTTACCGACCGATCGTGAGTGACGACCCGGATCACGAGGCGAAATGCCGAGCGATCCCGGGGCGTTACAGGTGGTATCAGAGCCTATGATAAGAAAACTGAATGGTTTAGAATGATAGAATTTTTGCCTTTATCTCCGTTTCTCGTTTCTGATTCCATTGTCCTCTTTTGTTGCGCTAGATGGATAGGGGCAAGTGCAAGGCCGAGGACTGGACTAGCTCAGGATTCGATTCGAGCGACAGTGATCGTGAGCATTTTCGCGATCTGCTGAAGAAGCAGAGGCATGAGTTTGAGGCCATTATAGACGAGATCAAGGGAGAGAGAGACTATTGGAAGGAGACGTACGTCCAGGAGTATCTGAGATATCTGAGGCATAGCCGCTGGGCCAGAGATCAGATAGACATGATGGCGTCCAGGCACT
>JACFYI010001026.1:252054-299811 GCA_014898755.1 Handroanthus guayacan
CTTATTTGATGTATATACATATACACATATACGGACCAAAGTCGGGAATTGTTTAGGCTTACATTTAAATCAAATTGGGTCTAATTCGGGTCGAATTTTTTGATTGACGTTGAGGCCTAATCGAGGAAATGTATTTGAATATGCGATGCATAATTTGGAATGGAAACGTTGCTTATTTTCTTGAATTCATTTTGGATTCCCAAAATTGACGAACTTAGAAATTTTAAGTTAAGGAAATCCGTGGGTGTCACAGAAATTACCATGCATCTTACCCGCAAGACCTTCTAGAAAACAAACATGGGTGAATATGGATGGTTTTATTTTCTATTATTTTGTTATATCTCTTTTTCTTTCTTTTTTAACGGGTAAAAAAGAATACATTTATTCGTCGATAAATTTAAAAAAATCTAACTGGGACCGTCACCCATCATAAAAGCAACCATAAGGAATTTTGTGAAATGGAACAACACATCCCAAGCACAATCAGATGCCCATTTCCTGAGGTTATAGGCCGCAACGTTAAAATTTTGAGTGATTTTAGAGATACTTCAGTTACACCAAGAAGACAAAAAGGATTTGACAACCCCAGTTTCGACTACTGGATGCCAATGATGAGGATAATCTTGGTTATTAATCATTTTAGAGAATGTAATTTTGTTACATCTTTCATTTCTTGCTACGTGCTGATAGTTTTTTGGGCTAAGTGTGGCCTTGTATAGCATCACATGTGAGGTTAAAGACATAAAATGTCTATACATTCCTAGAATATTATGTAAAGACATATGTTTTTGGTGTGACATGGAGGACATGTTGGTAAAATGGATGTTATATATAAAATAATCAACAAAGAACACATGTGATAATTGAAATAGTTCAATATATCTGCTATATATTTTTGGTAAATATGAATGATATTGATATGATTATATATAGTCTCATGTAATTAATCAGATTTATCATTAATCAATTCCCAATATTCCACCATCAAATTATCTATGTTTTCTCTTTTTGGGTAGTATAGAATAAAAAAGATGGATTTTAAAATATTCACCACAAAAAAAAATTACGCATTCACTATGGAAAAATTGATAGGAAATTAATTTTGTGGCTATGGCTACAAATTAGTTATAAATTACCTGTAGCAAATGTTAGTTTTTATTATTTCATAGTTAAAGTTAGGTACAAGAGCATTTGATATGAATTCGCCTATGAATTAACCATAACTAAATCCATAGCCACTACTTTTGTAACTAAATTTAGCTAGGAAATTGACTGTAACTAATAGTAAAAATTAACATTTGCCACAGATAGTTTGTAGCCAATCTGTAGCTTTAGCTATGAAACTAATTTTGTGGCGAATGTCCATGGTTTTTTTTTTTTTTTTAACGGATTGTAAGCAATTAATATCCCCATTATATGGAGAAAACACAGAATCGTAATGATAAGGGTTGAATGCAAATAAAATTTTGACAAGAATGCCACTCCAATACATTTTATTTTGGTTTAGAAAATAAATTAAATTTGTAACCGTCAATTCAGAGCTTCTTTTTTTTTTTTTTTTTTCTGTGATCAGAAATTGAGGGATGACAAGCTGAATTAATTTTTTGATTTTGAGTACGATTTGGCAATTTTTTTGTCTCCTATAAATTACAGAATTCTAGAAAGTGTATCTCTAATTTTCCCCAAAATTTTCTCCCAAAATAATAACGCTAATAAATAAAAATCAACCCACCACAAACAAAGACCCTCTAATTATGAATTAGTATATAATTAGCATAATTTCTGTACCATGCACGATCAGTGAAAATATATGGAATCTTAACGTGTTAGAAGGTTCATCCGAAATCATCTAACCTTAAAAATAAAAAAATAAAAAAACAAGAAAAGAAAAGTGCATTTTAAATTTGATCATATATTAATCAAAAGATAGAACATTAACCTATTCACGAATAAATAAATTGAAAAAAAAAAGAAAAGAAAAAAAAGAGAGGATGTGGAGCAATCCTAAGAGTAAAAGGCCCAAAATAACCAAATAGTCTCTCGGTTTTAAGTTACGATTAAACAGACAAAGGATCTGTATATTTAAAATTCAGACCATCGAGATTCAAACTAAGTTAAAAGTACAATCCTTCTTCAAGATCATGGGTTTGGTACTTCTTTAAAGTCCCTTGATGACATCACATGAATCTTTACGGATGGTGTATCTTGGTCATTATAAATAAGTCATTTGCTATAATGAGAAAATTTTTGTTATTCATCAAATCTAATTCTCCATTTCCGTAGCTTACCCTATCCTCTATAAGAACCAAACCAACCAATTTAAACATTGAAGGATTAAACCTCTAACCTAGGCCTACCATTTTTTTTCTTTTTTTTTTTTTAATTTTAGGTCACACTCTTATCTTAAAAGATCGAGATCTTGACACTTGTGCTAGAGCATTGTACGAAATCCTATCTAATAATAAACGATAATATTATATATAGGATAAGCTGCTAATTTAATCAACCCAAATAGGTTAAACTTGATAAACACGAATAAGAAGAAGAAAAATGAAAGAACAAACGATCAAACAAACAAACAAGAAGAAAGAGACGAAAAGAAAGACAAAATCAAATATGGATGAGTAAATTTTTTAGATCGTTTTATTTTTCTAATTGCCATCTACGATTAATAGCACGAGTTATAGAGGTCGAATCAGGGCTATCTGACATCCGAACCCAATAGCTAATTTCTTTACCTAATATGACTGAAGATTCTATAGATTTCAGTCGATTAATGCTTAAAATATACCTTAAAAATTATAATTTCTACATTATTGATTGTAATGCTACATTTATTACTTCTATTAATTAAAGTCTTTATTAAATTATATATGGTTATCATTTTCATAAAAAGTATTAATAAAACTCAAATCAATATTTTTAAGACATTGAATTACTTAATTCATATACAACCCACATATTCCCGAATCTGCTCCATTGACAGCCCGACAACTTGAGCTGAGTTAAAAAACTTTGCAAATCTCTTTGGTGGTTGGGCAGCTTAACATGTAGGCTGTTCCATTGGAAGATTTTGCTGTGCAATGATGTTTTAGGCCCATTCATGTAACTGGCTGGAGATTTGGCCAAATAGCAAGAATTAGTCTGCGAGGGGGAAATCATTTTCTATTTTCAATTTTCATGCTCTCACAAATATTTATTATTTTTTTTTCATTTTTAATATAAATGAAAATGTATCTAGACTAGCGGTATATAAATCTCGCCATAGGAAGAAAATGAACGTAAAGAAATGAGTTATAATTATTTCAATTGGAATGACGTAAAGAAAGGAGTTATAATTATGATAAATTAAATAATAATTTTCATCCCTATTGTGATATAAAAATTATTGAGACCCATATATTATCACTCTTACATTAAATTATTTTTTAATTCTTTTTTAAGAAAAAATGATGATATACTATAAAAGGATAGAAAAAAAAGTAAAAACACATGGGATAATTAGGGAGGGATATGGTCTGTTGCCATGAAGGACTAATACCCAAAACGAGAGAGCACATGTGAAAGAGAATTGCAATGCATATTAGAATCCCACGTAAAAAAAATATAAGAGTTTTGTCTTTTTATATGATTTTGGACAATCATCTCTTCGCAAGCTAGCTTTTGGGGTTAAATTAGGTTCAATGTTTATTTTCAACATGGCATCTGAGCCAAACTTATCCTTGATGTTGGGCCACCCAGCAATGTTGTTGGGCCACTTGTTTCATGTTATTTAGCTTTTATAATTGAGTTAGGTCTGAGATTTATTTTCTCTTGTCATCAATTCGCCCCTTTTCCTCATTTTAAGGAAAAAAAGTCTTGTTAAAATATTTGCAAAATTTTGAGGGCCAAGTATTATTAAGGGTAAATGTTACTACTGATCCTTAATGATTTCATTTTCTCTCGCTTTAATGCCTCATATTTTGTTTTAGATATTAGAATCCCTAAACTAATAAATTTGCACCACCTTGGTCTTTTGATCAACTTTTTTGGCCAATTTTTCCCAGAAAAAAGACACATGTCAACATTACGTGCTAAAATAGGCAAAATTGTCATTTATACTAGGAATAAAAAAGAAAAAATATCCAAATAAGAGACCTTATAAATAACAACAGATACATATGTTACTTGTAAAGGTGATTCTCACATGGGTGCAAAGGATATTAGGGATTTGTAAAGTCTCTTGTTTAGATATATCTTGTAACGAAACACTACTCTCATACATGGATAACAAACAAAAACTATAAATAGAAAATTTCACCTTGCATTCAACACTTTATTCCCAACATAACATGATTATAGGCCATAAAATTTTCAAATTACATGGTAGGAACTAAAATTTCATACTAAGCTTGCCCAAAGTTCACGCAACTCTATCTAAGTCAATTACATTCATATGTTCATAATTCCAAAGGAACCAAAGTGCCAACAGGAAGCCTTTCAACCTTAACTGATCCACGAAGCTATTTACCTACATTGTATTAATTGAATTATGAGTCTACTGACCTAGTAAAAATCATGACCATTATTGAAAGAAATAAACTAGGGAACAAGGAACAATAAGTTTTTGAGTACAATTAATTTTCAAGAACAATTTTTGGCATCCCTAGCAATATGAATATTTCATAATCAATTAAGTCATAAATTAAAATTCAAATTAAATATGAATGCCAAGATTATAGAGGCCGAACTTGTGTTTGGTGGATCTGTCACCAAGACCAATTTTTCTTCTTATTCATTCTAACCACCTCTGAATAGTTATTTAAGAGAATATAAAATCACCTCTGAGCAGTTACTCAAGAGGATATAAATAGACATTGTCGCTGCTGCACGGTTGATCACGAGCCTAAGAGTAATCCCTCAGAAACCTACCTCTAGGCTCTTTAGAATTACCCAACATTAGAGAAGCTCCAAGGTTGAGATTGACGATTGTTATCATCCCAATCTTTCTTCTTAAAGTTCCCGTGGCCCATTATTTATGCATTAAGGTTGGCAATAGAAAATTGGAATTCAAGAGATTTCAAAAAATCGCCATTCGGGTAAAAATTGAATATTTGAATACAAAATTTGGGGATTCGAATCGGAGATATAAGATTTTTATTTGGACTATCATAACAACTTAAAAGGATGTGGAATGTAATTTTTAAGAAGTTATTTGGATAAAAAATGTTATAAGTTGGCCTAGTTCTATGTCCCTCCATTGCGGCAGTTAACTTTCGAATTATTTTAAAAATACATTCCAATAAGTTGAAAATCATATTTTGGCTCTATAAATATCTAGACCCGATAAGCTTTCTGATGGTGGTTTCCTATTGCTGATCCGGAGAGTAAATTTTCATTTATAAAATTTTTAAGTTGACCGAAGATCCTGCCACAATTCTCCATTAGATTGGCATGTTGGTTTCTCAAGGTATTTTTGGACATATTTTTTCATAATTTTCAGTGATTATTGAGCCTAACAATATCTATACTTGATAAGGTTTCTAATGGTATATTTTGTGAGCTTATTTGATGAAGGGAAGTTTGGTTTCAAAATTTAGAAATTGAGGGATATTACAAAGTTCACTCCTGCCGCTCCCCTGTTTCCCTAAAATCTGGCAAGCCCATTTCTAGAGGTGTTTTTGGTTATGTTTCTTCATGGTTTTGAGTGATTCTTAGTTTTAACACTATCTACGCTCGATATGGTTTCTAACGTTGTATTTTGGGGGTTAATTTGATGTAAGAAGGTCAGATTCCAAATTTTGGAAGTGGAGGGTATGACAGAAGACCTCCTTTGTTTTTGGCTGAAGTGTCAGGTTATGTTCTAATGGCTTTTTCTACCATTTTTCTCCTTATTTTGGGTGATTTTTGGTCCTAAAAATATCTACACTTGATTAGATTTCTAATGGCATATTATACGAAATTTTTGGAGCAGGGGAAGCTAGGTTTTAAATTTTGAAAATGAGGTGAGTGCAAAAGGGTAGTAGCTACCTGAGAGCCAAATGATGCTTTTTCAAAACTCCACTTATTTCATGAAATCACCTAATTACAAATTCCAAGTTTGATGATCCAATAAACCCCTTATATCCACTAAGTTCATACTCATGATTCTCCATGCAAGGGGCTCAACCAAGCTCAACCAACTATCAACACAATAATATGTATTTCCTCATATAGATAAAAAACAATCAAAGGAACAAGGCAACTGACGCATATTCATAGATCTTATCAAAAGAGAATAATGAATCATAGCATGAATATCAAGAGGTAGGTTAGCCATGATCTTTAGCTTGTATAGCTTCCAAGAATACCAAGAGCTCCAAGCTAAATCCTTAAGGCTTCAAGTTATATCCTAAACAATTAAAGGAAAAGAACCATTCAAAATCTTATTTACATATACTATGATCCTTTCAAAATTTAATTTAATCTTACTAATCGCCTTGAGTAGGGCAAAAAGTAAGCTTCCATATTAATTTCCCTTCACTTGGATGGTTAAAATATGGGATGAAAATTAAGGAAATTTTTGGTTTTTCTTGCTTCAAGTTTTCGGCCAAAAGGGAAGAGAAGAGAAAGGAATAGCTTCTTTTGCAATATTTTTCCCTGATATGTGCATTGAATATACATACAAAAATTTATCTTGCAATTAGTAAAAGAAGAATGGCATTAAATGTGGCATTAAATTAATTGAGGTGACTAAGTGTGAGGCGTTAAATAAATTAGGGTGACTAAGTGCATGAGTTGGATGGATTTGTTTTTATTTTTAGGCACATGGGAATTATCCATAAGACTTGTCTTTACCTTGATTGTATGTGGCTGATTTTTGGGGCTAATTTTCTTTTTTTAATTAAAATAAAATTTGGACTTGAAGCTTGGATTTTAAAGTTGAAATTAATACTTGGGTCAAATACTCATTTGTTTGAATTTGAAATAATATTATTAGGCAACATTTGGTTGAAATAAAATTTTCGACTATTAAATCGAAATATTTTCGTCATTTTAAAGTTTTTGGACAATAGCGATTAAAATCTAAAACGGCGCTAAGGTTTTAAATTTTAATACTAAAGATTTGAAAATGTTTTTGGGCAAAATAAAACAATTTCGAAGTTAATAGAGTATTTTTTGATAAATTTGGGCCGAAAGAAATTTTTGAAATGAAATTTCTTCGCCGAGAAAATTTGACTATAACAAAAATCGAAAAAATTTTCGGATTGAAAGGAAAATTATTTAAATAAGATTAAGAGAATTTTCGGGTTGTTACATACCTTTTTCTTTATTCTTTGCTTGAATAACCATTTTCCCTTTTTGAATGATGGGTGATGCTGATGTTAGCCATTTTTTCAACGAAAGGTAGTCGAAAAGTTGACCAAATGACCAAAGTGATATAGATTTATTAGTTTAGAGACCCTAAAATAAAAAAATGAAACATGAAGGACTAAAGAGAATAAAAATAAAAACATTAGGAACTATTAGTAACATTTACCCTATTATTAAATATAAGAGAAAAATCAAGAAAACCTCCAAATCTTTGACACCTCAACATACGCAAATTTTCTGTATTACAAAATTGCCACGACTTTTTATCTGTAATTAGCCAACCTTGCTTTGGCATTTTTCACACTTTGCTTCACACTTTGCCAACTTTCCGACAAAGCTTAGAGATTTAAGACCCTTATTCTTTTTCTTCTTCTTTTCTTCAAATATTCCCACCCTTCGACCAAAAACTTTATTTGAAGGAAACACTTCAAGTTTTTTAAGTTATAAAGCTAAGGGAGGAAAGATGGAAGAGTATCAACCTTAGAGCAATTCTTGAGTAAGTTTAAGTTTTAACTCTTTCAAAGATTTTAAAAAATAAGATGAGAAATGTCATACATATTTATGTTAAGAATGAAGTGACTAAAAGATTTTTGTTGTTGAACTAATAGATGATCTAACCTGAAACACATTTGGGGATTTTTTGAATACATTTTGATTGAAGGTTGAGGTAAAAAGATTATAGCTATCCCTACCTTTGCCTTGATGACCTTGATGATGATTTATTGACTTTTTGTTGAACACCTTTGCCAATACCTTGATGATTGATAAAACTTGGACTTTTGAACTTGATCTTATTCCCTTTTTCTTTGTTGTGAATTATAGACTAAAACATCATAAAAATTCTAACAATTCCATTGGCCATCTTCTACTCTTAAAAAAAAAAAAAAAACTATAGTTGTTTGTCCACGACCGCGCTCATAATGGATGCTTAAGTGCCCAAGTTTGTAGCCTCTGCGGCGTCCAGTCCAGAATTAATTTTCTTTTGCTTTGAGCTTCTTTTGCCTTGTTTAACATATTGTTCATTCCTATGTGATGTTCTGAGCTTGATATGATGTTTTATATGTTTGATATACAGCTTGAATCAAATAGCTGTGTCCGATATTTATTTTGAATCAAGTAATGTTTAATTGGATGATTGATATTATTATGAAACTTGAATGTTTGTATGTATTGTTTGGGCCTAGGAGCCACTTGAAAGACGGTTGGGTGGTATCGAACCTTCAGTTTATCTCCTGCAGGGATTCCCATTTTGTTGGACAGTTCCACAATCACCTGGAGGTAGGTGTTTCGAAGAAACTAGTTTGTGGCATGTGGTCGACCTTACCTATTGGTTAAAATGTGTTTGTTGCCCTTTGAGCGGCCACTCGAGGGAGGAACTAGAGGAATAAGAGATTGATTTAATATGTTTATATATGTTTGGAGTGATAATGGTGACAGATCTACTAACAACTTATTAACCATATTGATATTGAAATTATTATTGTGTCAATTTTTGGACCCTTTATTATCATCATTTCTTGGTTTCTTCCTACACTTTATGTCATTTTTCCTTAAATGTCTTTTCTATATATAATTTCTTACTAAGTCATTCGGACTTAAGTTTTATTGTATCATGTGTAGGCGATTGAGGTTTTGGAGGTCTTGCAAGAATTTGGAGATTGTTTAGATGATTAGTTTTCCTATATTATTTTGCAATGAATTTGTGTTTGTTTTATGTTAGCTTTGTTTTGTAAGATTGGAGTTTTTGTCATATGTAGACTAATGATGCATAATTATGATAAATGAATATGATCTTATGATGTTTGGTATTTCTGTTATATTATATTTTGTGGTTTTAGTTTAGATACTCCTTTCCTCGGTAATAATTCAACCTTGGGAATGATACTCTAGATCAAGATGTTACATAACCTCTTTTTAAATTCAAATGGTATTCATACTGTTGTCTCTTTTAATGAAGCTCTGAGATCAGAGTGGTCAGGTGCCCATAAAGCACATTAATAAGGACAAATTCAATGGTTGTGGATTCGCTTATTAGGGAATTAAAAGAGCATAATGCTCATATGATTGTATTATTTAATGATATGCTAGTTTAGTGAGAGTTTGTACTTATATCATTATATTTTAGACACATCTTATAGTTAGGGACATTTTCCGCATAAGTTTTTGATATTAGCTTATAGTCTGATTTAATCTTAAGGATAATGTTGGACCAGTGGGAAATGAACATGTTTGATCACATTGCATGTAATTTCCATACTAGGCATCCATACTATGATATATGTGACCATGGATGAATTTAGTTAATATATGTGACCATGGATGAATTTAGTTACAATATATTTAAAGAAATTTGCTTTGATTGACATAACCAATGAATGGGATTGTATGGAGATTTATAATAGCAAGGATTTTGAGTTCATAAGAATATATTATAATATATATTGTAAGGTAGTGTGTATATATATGTAGTCCAAGTGGGAGATTGTTGGAATTTTGGACATGTATATATATAAAAATAAAGTAATTGTACATTTTATGCTATATATAAAGTTTTGGCCTGATTTAGAAGTGATCTGGTATGACTTAAAGTTAAGTGAGCCTAGAATATTTTATAAAGCATAGGCTTAACTTTTAGAAACTCGATACAGGCCAACTAGGATTTATAGGGCTTTAATTTATCTAGTATACAGAGAAACATTAGGGTTGTGGTACCTGGATCAGATTTGAGTCATTAGTTTACATTACCTCTTCACAAAGCAAGCTTTGAGATGACGAATCCAGACTCAAAAGCACTCAACCCTAGATGATACTACAGTTGATAATTGCGAGGTATTAAGTCAAGAAAGTTTTTTGTCAAACATAGATCTAGTTATTCAAATTACTAAAGTTTTCAATTCGCAAATTCATATCTAATGATTACATGTGATCTTGGGTGATTTGGAATATAGTTTTACATTAAAGTTTTTCCAATAACGAAAATTATGAAGGTTTCAAAACAAAAAGCCACTGCTTTATCAATGGTAACAACTCCTCAGAGAAAATGTTCCTATAGCTGTAAAATGCAAAAGAATATATCCTTACTCTCTCCACATCTAAGGGGAATTTCCATGGCCGAAAAATGTAATGCATGAGATTTTTGTTCCAAGCTATCCATTGAGCATCAATTAACTCCAAAAAAGATTTGGTGATGGGGTATTGGGGGAGGGTTTATTATAACAAAAAAGAACTATCTGAAGGGATCCAAGAGTCTTCCAAAATTGCTGTTAAAGATCTATCACCGATTCGTCTCCTCATTCCAAGAGCTACATAATCACAAGTACGTGGATGGTTTAGTCCCCATTTTAGCACAAAAAAATTTAGTGTTCAGAAAGCACTTAGCCTTAAATAGTCAAGCCATAAGAGAATCCGAGAAATTGATAAGTCTATACTACTATTGCTTCATGAGAGAGCAATATTAAAGAAATGAAAATTGCGGAATCCTATGTCACCTTTACTTTTAGGGTTGCATACATGTTGCAAAGAAAGCCATGCAATTTTCCTATCCTTCCCAATACCTCACCAAAAATGCTTCACAGCCAATTCCAATTCGTCTAACAGAGACTTTGGCAAAAGAAGACAGCTCATCACAGAGATCCAATGGCCTAAATGATGGATTTTATAAGAATCTCCTTACTTGCTTATGAGAGGTTTTTTCCAAGCCAATCCATAATTCTTGTCCAAATCCTATCATAAGTTATATATATATATATGTATCAAATGTTAATTATAAGGATATTGGTTTTTATTTAATAAAGTAGGTGCATTAGATTAAGAACAATAATTATTGATATAAAAAATAAAAGCAATTGCACTTTGTTGAATATGACTTGATTAAACATTTTTTTATTTATAAATGAAGTACACACACACACATATATATATATCAACTTACATCTTATATCAAAAGAGTTAAGATTATTGAAATAATTTAAAAGTTGTTTTTTCTTAACTACATACTGGAGCATCTTCTCATGAAGACCCAACACCATGTATAAGGTGGGACAATCCTTTACACTATTAGACCTTTATTGTCCAACAAATTGGGACATTAAGACAACACGATCTATGTGGACAACATAATCGTCATTGTTTCTTATAATCTCTCTTGACAAGATGACTTCAAAATCTATTGATATCAAGTTTATTCCATATTGGAAAATTATGTGTCTTCTCCTGCATATAGCCTAGAGGGATTTTGATGATATTAAATTTTATTCCATAAATTTCCATAATATTAAAGTGATGTAAAAATGTTGACGTTGTCCTCAATTTGGGAAAATGCCATCTCATGATCCTGTTCTCATCCTATTGTAAGTAATTAATAAATTAAAGTCGAAAGAAGGTTCTTATAATAACTAGATGATTAATTAACTCATCTAATCAATAGTGAGACTAAGAGCTCATCAATTAGATAGCCAAATAGAATATATATTATGGCCTTACGAATAGAATTTTGATCTAGAGATAAACTTATTCCAGATTTAGGCTCATCTACTAAAGTCTTGCAATGGGATGGGTCTCTAAGGGTGTATCTAGGTTAATAATTCAATAAATCAACTATAGGTAATTGAATAAATAAGAATTAATCAAATATGTTAGATGAACATGTACTTGTCGAACACTTTCATTTATTATGTTAATCTACTTTCTTTTGGTTGTTTTCACTGCCCCCTTCATTAACATAAATAGAGAAAATAGAATAATCTTAACTATTTTAACTTCCCAATCCTTATGAACATAACAACTCTTAACTCACTTATTACATTAAGCCTCTACCCAAGCACTTTCATATAGTTCCACACACTTATTTTTTGTCAGCCCAATGGGTGAATCAATCAATAACTCGTGTTTTTAAATGTAATATTTCCAGCCGGTTGATAATGACTTTAAGCCTTATATAGAAATTAATTGAAAGTTTTAAAGACTAGAAGATAAACCACCTAGGTACCATTTATTTCCTTCCAAAGGCCATAACTTCTCATCCACTAGATTTTTTACATTCTGCCTATTGGATTGGAAGCTAGACATCCCAAGCTTTAGTTTAAGGGTTTATTCACTTAATTTTGATGCAGGAACATAAAGTGATGATTTTTAATACTTACTGATTCAATGATCCTCATTTTGAACTTTAACCCCTTGGTTTTGTTTAATTAATTTTAAAGTAAATAGCACTTTACCCCCAACCTTTAGGGTCAGTTGCACTTGCTCCCTAACCATTTCGAATGTGTGCTTCACCAATCAATCTTGGCTAAAATTTTACTTTTACTCAATTTACCCATATCCAGTGGCGTCCAGATGGAATATTTGCTCCACACTTAACCACACATCCTTAGCGTTCATTTTGTAAGATTATTTAAGTCATTTTCATGGAGTGAATTTGTGCATGTACATTTTTAACTTTAAAAAAAAAAAGAAAAAAAAAACTGGAAAGGGATTCATTACATTATCTCATTTTCAATCAAGGTTCTTAATCCTTTTTCAATTACAAAAGAAAGGTATCTTCTAAATCAATTCACCATCAATTTAGAGCGGCAAGTTGCAATTTTATCATTTATGTTACAATGGTGTGACGATACTATTGAAATTCCAGATTAAAGAAGTGTTCAAGACTATCGTCAAGTTTTACATATTGTTGTTATTTCATTGAAAGTAAATCTATGTTTTTATAAGGAGTAAAGCCCTTCAAAAACTAGTGTGGATTCCAGGAGAATAACACATTTACATGACTAGCTTGAATGATGCAATTTGTTCTTTTTTGTGCATTTACGATATTATTGCACTCCTGTATGTAGGATGATTTCATGTCCTATTTGCACTCCTCGTCGTAGTAGTGTTATTTTGTGATGAGCTTTTGATTTTGTATGGGTAAATGGGGTCTCACTTATGGACCTAGGTGGTCATGGTTTATTGTGTTCCATTTTAAATGTCCGAAGATCTTGATTTTCATTTCGTATCGATAGGTATACGAATTTACGCTAACGGTATACAAGTAAGTTTACTGAAAATAATCATATTAACATAATTCAACATAATATAAATTTCAAAGGGATTACCTTTATGAAGTAGCCTATCAATAGAAAACATACAAAAAATGTTTCAAAAACATTAACTTACTTTTGCCATATATAAACTATCCACAAGTCCAAAATCCTTGATTATGAATGTCTGGATTAATGTTAATTAGTTAAAAATTTAATAATAATAGCCTTACCGTGTCCTCCTCTATCCTACAAGTCATCAACCACGGGTCCATCCTCTATAGGTCAAACTGGGTCGGGTGGTGCTGGAAACTAGATTGAATACTGCTCTTTCGAGCTGTTCTGTGCACCGTCAATAACTTTAGACCAATCACTTACATACGACTTCCATGCGTGCTCGTGCTGAATAGATGGTGCTAGGTGATCCTCAATTTATTTTAGCTCATGGAAAGATAAGGGTCTGGGTGGTCTTGCTGCACGGTCATCTGGTAGACCACATGCTTGTTCTGGGGATGTGAATTCTTCAACGGTAAGATTTGGTTGCAGAAGGTCCTTGGTGTCACAATAAATAGTAGCTGAAGCACACAGGCGAGGGGATGGGATCCCCTATTTCAAATTATGTTTCATTTCCTATTTCATGCCTTTAAATACATGCCACGTGTATTAAATATTTCTTTATAAAAATATTTAGCAATAAATGCAGTATACATGGCATGTATTTAAAGGCATGGAATAGGAGATGAAACACAATTTGGAATAGGGGATCTCGTCCCACAGGCGAGTGGTTAGAGATGAAAAGCACAACCTATCTCGCATCCCCCCTGCAATAGCTTTCCAAATGCATCTTTGATTAGCAATCCCAAAACGATAGAGACTCCTAGGAGTGTTCAAGTCCATATCAAACTGAACAAAATCAATCATTTGACCCAATCCAAATCAAAAATTGATGAAAATTGATTTTTTTGGATTAGTTCATATTCAAGTTTTTAAAAAACTATCAGTTTGCTTTGGTTCTCAATTTTATTTTTGAAAAGCAATCCAAACTGTTATTTTAATATGTATTACTAATTTTATTATAAGTATACTATTAATGTAAGCTAGTGTAGTAATTCTACATCTTTTAAGCACAATATACTTATTTAATATAGGCCTAAGTACAATGAGTCCAGATTGCTAATGTAAATATTATAAGCCCATTAATAATTCATATTATAAAAAAAGCCCATTAAAAATCAAAAGACTAAAATGGTAAAACCTCAAAGCATAGAGGACGTGGTCTGATTCTCTAATTCCTCCCACATAAGGGTGATGATACTTTCCCCTAGTTCGGCAATCTGCAAACAAGTAGTCTACGAAAATAGATAAAATCGCAGACCTAAGTAAAATTTGGGTGAGTTCTTAATTTATTTTTTCTATTTTTTTAATATTATTCAAGGTGATGTATGTTGATTGTTTCTGAAATATATGTATAAAACATATATTAGGGAGTTCGAAAGGGCAAGAAATTATGATCTATGCAAATATATTTCCAATGAAAAATGTCCAAAATCCTTACTATAAAGGCATGGAGTTTAGCAGTATCTAAAGAACTTGAAATATGATTGTGATTAGAAAGTCTTTTGTCTGCACAAATAAAAATTTTTAAAAAATATTTATGAGGAGAAATTAAGATGGTTTCGATTTGCACATTTTGCTACTTAAGGTGAATTATCAAGAAACTCCAAAGAAGGTAATTCAATTGACTTTCATTTGAAAATAAATGTTGTTGGTTATTGGTACTAATGTACAGTATGCCATTTTAACCAAGTCCAATTTTTTTGTCCTCTTGAAGACAATTTTAGCCATCAAAATGAAGTCCTTTTTTTGACAGTTTTTTTGTTTTGACAGGTTTTCGAAAAAAAAAATTCTATTATAGAATCCTACAAAGAGATATATATTTGTTTTTTAACTTTCATATTATATATTTAGTTAATGAAGAAAATGTTACTTATCTATAATGCTTCTTTTTTTCTTTTTTTAAAGGTAGATAGACAATACTAAAGGTAGTAAAAGAGTGAACGTTGAAAATGCTAGATCAACGAATTCTATTGTTGAACTTAATGAGGCACAGAGACAAGTGAAAAGGGAGTTCTGAAAGTATTTGGGGTTGAGGATCGTGCTAAATATAGACAACTTTTTCTAATCTTAGGCACTTTGGATATTTTTGTCCGTAATCCCATACAATTAACCTCCCCCTCCCTCAGAATTCTCTCCTCTTTTTTTCTTCTTAAAATCCTAAAATTCAAAGCATCCAAAAACAATATTCATAAAAAAAAAAGGATCCAAAAACTATTCTTCCATAATTTTTTTTTCTCTATAATCCAATTGCAGCAACATGAGTGGGATATATTACAATCAAAATTCCAAGATTATGGTAAGAAAAACAAAAAATAAAAATAAAAAAAGAAAAAAAGGAAAATTGCCTATGTTCGGCTACTAGTGACTGAACAACATCCCACTCCAGTTGGGGCAGGTGATGGCGGCATATTATAAATTCCTCTCATTGTTAGGCGAAGATAAATTCTGCCCTTATTAGGGTGGAACCTTTTTTTTTTTAATTTTTTTAATTTTTATTTCTATCCTTAATTTCAATTGTACTTTTACAATTTTGTGGGAAGAACCAATTGAAAAGCCCGAGGAAATTGTGTACACCCAATTGTTTTACGGATTCCTTCTTCTTTATCTTTTATTTTTATTTTTTTTCTTTTTTGAATTTTTGAATGTTAGAGTTTAGATTAGAGAGAGAAATGGAGGATGGAATTATGAAGGAGTGGTTGGTTGTGTGAGGATAAGGGCAAAATTATCCAACGCGACCTGAATTTATTAAAAACTGACCTATATTTAGCAAATTCATTGCAGGAATATATTTATACATTATTTCATATATATTGTTAAAAATTAAAATAGGACTCCTAGTCGAACTACAATAGGACTCTTTTTCTATATATCTTTGTTGGTGTTATAGATAAATAAAAATAGAATATTTCATTTTAATAAAAATTTAGAACTTTGAGTATTCACGATTTGGTGAAAATTGAATCAATTTAAATCAAATACTTGTTTCAAAGATATCAATATCAATACCAATACATATATATATACATATACATACATATATATATTTTAGTTTTTTCAGTTTGAAATAGAACTTGTGCCTTTTTATTTAGGGATAATTACACTTTGTTCCTTGAACTAGGTGCTTTTTTACCCTTCACCCACCAAACTTTTTTTCGTTTCAAACTACCATACGAACCTTTCGAAAATTTGCACATTGCCCCCTTGAGTGGTTTCCGGTGGAATATTTCGGAATATTCCGGCCACAGTTCACCACGTGAAACGCACCGCCATTTTTACGTAAGATAGAATATTTACACTTTACCTCCTAAACTATGCGATATTTATACTTTACACTATATTCCGGCCACAGTTCACCACGTGAAACGCACGGCCTTTTTTATGTAAGATAGAATATTTACACTTTACCTCCTAAATTATGCGATATTTATACTTTACCATATAGTGGCCGGAATATTCCACTGAAAATCACTCAAGGGGGCAACGTGCAAATTTTCAAAAAATTCGTATGGTAGTTTAAAATGAAAAAAAGTTCGATGGGTAAAGTGTAAAAAAACCTATAGTTTAGGTGACAAAATGTAATTATCCCTTTTATTTATTCAGTATTAATTATTTGACGAGGCATAACTCTTCAAGTTTTTAAATTTTAGATCAGAATCATTTTCACAAAAAAAATCAGTGTTTTAGATATATTTTAAGTATGCTTTTCTAAAAAATATAAAACATATATTAGAATATCCACAATTCCAATTACACACTCTTAGAGAAAGACCCATCACGCCATTCTTTGAACTGATTTTCATATATTTGACATACCTCAAACCAAACCACCACGCGTCTACTTGCAAACCATTGCCATAGATTCAACAAGCTCCCACCTGCCACTACAGAGTTTGAAGCTGTTGAAACATAATTCTGTTGCACAGGAAATCCATTCATCTCAGGAAGGTTTGGTGTAAAGCTTATTTGTTTATTCATGGAATAATATTTTCGATTTCTTTTCTTTTCTTTTTGTCTAGAATTGAATTTCGTAAGTTCTTTGAGATATTTTATGATAGGGAACCTTGAATCGTGATTTTTTCATCAAATCCTAAAATCAAGCAGAAATTCAGTGGCCTTCAAATTTCTACGATTTTTGGAGGAATGCATGATAACTTCACTTAGATACTATTTCAACGTAACAGGGTTAGCAATATATTTCAATTGACCGTATTTCAATAATCCCTGATGGTCATAGAGCTTCATGTTGCTGTTTCTTTTTAGTAGCTAAGACACATGTTCTAATATTTGCTTTTTGTGTTCATGTGCGCAGATGTTTATTTCAACTGAACAGGGTCAGCAATACATTTACATCTGGATTGCTATTATAGACATACTCTAACATTTGTATCTTGTGTGCACCTGCATAGGGATTCTCTCAAGTAAAAAAGGTTGGCAGCTTTTATCAGAGTTGGATTCTTACGAGAAGTCTCTTATTGAAGTATAAATGCTTCTCTGAATCCATTAATTCTTCCTTGATGCTACATGTTTATCAATCATGTGATTTTTCCTCATTATCTATGTGCTTACACGCATACGTATGTTTGTATACAAAATGTAAGCAAGATTCGGTAATGGCAATCAGGATAGGATGCGATGAGCTAGTTAGTAGCAGTTATAATAGTAGCAGATTATGGTTGAGCCTGCAAAAAATCTCCACTTATTTGGACCCCTTCCTCCCATTATACAGTCCCTAATACTTACTTACATCCAATGATTTTAACAATTAATCCGATTAACTACAAAATGCACTTGGCCCTTGCATCATTTCTATGCTAATAAATTTAAATTATTGATTAATTTGTTAAGTGATTATTCAAAATGAGCAAGTTGAATTTCCACACTCTTCTAATCAAATATAACATGAACTTTAAGTTGTGTCTTCTTATTTGATTTGTTAAACTTTACAAGTGATATTGTGTTCCCCTTTTCTTTTATTTATTTATTTAATGAATCTATAGTTGTTGGTTTCAAATGTACATTAATTTTGATATGTAACTAAACATTAAGGGATGCATGGCTTTCAATTTCTATACTCTACAACTAATTGCTGTAAATCCATTTAACTTTTTCTTCCATGCATTTTAACCACCCAATTTATGTTTGCTAGATACAGCGAAGAATCCGTTAACCATCCAAAGCAAGAGAAAAACAATCAGTCCACTGTAAGAATGTATGTGATGCAACCTTTTGTTATACGCCCTTTAATTTATGATTTACATTATTGTATTGTTCAACACTGTTGTTGTGCCTGTAGGAAAAGTCGTGGGGAAAAATCTGATCAAAAGTGAAAAATTGCAAAAGATGAGTCTATGGTAAATGTTGAAAATGCACCCCACACTGATCGTTCTACTCCAATAGGACGATGTCTAGTATACCAGATCCTCTGCTTGGGCAAAGTAAAGGAAAACGAATTATGCGCAAACATGTTAATTCACCTTCTGATCTCTACTTGGAAAAAGGCACAAAGGTATGTGACAATAATTATTTATTTTAACAGCATTTTGACTTGGTTATCTATTTCATGTAAATGCTCCTCGAGCTCTTTTGGATTATTATTCATATAGATATATATATATATATATATCAATATTTTTGTCAACATAACATAATTTTTTGTTTCCTTTTAATTGAGTGAACAAATGCTTATTCACTTTTACCAAGAAAATTTAACGTTTGTTGAGAACATGAGATATAATTATTAATTAAACTAATATATATACATATATATAATAACGAAATATACTTAAATAGTGCTTGAAACCTATTATATTATATAGTTAATAACTATTTTAAATTAAATAATCAAAATAATTATGTTTAATATTTTGCCTGTAATTTTACTAATATGTTACTTTGTTTTCAAAGTTTCAATTATTGAATTTAGTAACTACATTTTTATAATATATTTAATAATACTTTTTTACTTTATAGTTTATAACGAATTTTAAAGTGAACTTAGGATTTATTAAATAGATTGAATTGAGAAGATATATAAATGTAGATGGTACTAAAGATTATTTTGTCTATATACCTAATATAGGGAATAAGTGAAATTGTATTAAATAGAATCCAAATCAAGCTATTGGAATTAGAAAAATGAAACTTCAAGCATGTTCATGACATATAGTAAGCAAATGACTGTGTTTTACACGCAGGAGAGTGGTGGAGATTGTTTGGTATATCTCGATGATATTGATAGGATTGGATAGGAATATGAACAGAAGGACATTAATGAGCTAGATGAGTTTATAAAGCCCCCTTGTGTAAGTTTGATTCCACTTTTGTATTTAGCAAATCCCCCTCCATAATTGAATATTGATAAGTAGTGTTCCTTTATACGTACAAATAGGAAATGAAATTAGATCATCGAACTTTATTACGCAAGCTAGTGGATGTAAATGTTGGTCTCAATGAAGCATAGAAAGAGTTTGTTAAATTTTTAGGTTTTGATGGATTAACTGATATTAAAATTGATACTATAGACAGAGTCATGCTTCGATGGGTGCTTGATTAGTATGATCCTCAATTAGGATGCTTAACTATCCATGGAAACAAGCTACTTGTAGATGACCATGCAATTAGCAAGGCCCTTGGCATCCCACATAGTTCTATAGATTTATTGCTGGACGAAAGTTGTACTGAAGGCATGATCAAGTATGGGAAGTTGGTTAAGGTTGTGAAAGAGAAAGTGGACATTGTGGATTTAATAGGAAAGATAAAAGTGCATACATAACCTGATGACTCATTTAAAGTGATATATATATAACCATGTTGTTTGGGGTAGTTCTTTTCCTTGGTGCAGCACAAAATGTTCATGTGGATTTCCTCAATCTGATTACCAACTTGGATGTCATTGCGGAGCAAAATTGGACCAGTTTAGTGTGAGTTAAACTCGAGAAAGGCTTTACGATATGGAAGAATAACAATAACCCTTGCATTAGCGGATGTGTCCTGATATTGTTGGTAATTATCTAATCATATTTGCTACTTCTACACTCTCCATTGACATATGACAAGTTTTGACAATGTATATTTCAAATAGGCAGCTTTTATTCCTAAAAAATGTATAGACAGGGTTAACGAGGCACATTATCGACAAGGATAGTGATGAACCACTCATCACTACCCTAACTCAGGAGAACATAAGCTATATTACAACTAACTTGCAAAACAAAGGTGGTTATTGGAATCCTAACATAAGCCCAAAAATGACTTGATTATGTAGCATATTTTTCGAACTATTTTTTTTCCTGATTTTTTACTTTGTAGTATACTCTTTGTTTTTTCTTTCTTTTTTTTTTTTCTCTCTCTCTCTCGCTCTCTCTCTATCTTGGAGCTACAATGAAATTCTTTTTAGTGACTGTGTGTGTTGGTGGATCCCTTAATTACCTTATCATTTTTTGGGAACACTTAACCATATCTACAAGTTATGTATAAATTTCAAAATAGGTGACTATGTCTAATAGCGATAACTATGTGATCATGTAGGTTTGCCTCTTCAACGTCCCATACTCATCCCAACTTGCATCATCTAGTCTTAAAGATAAATTTGATAGAGATCTTAAAAGTGTCGTACTAATTTTCATGCAAAATAGCGCATCTGAGTCACTTGATGCAATAGATGTACCCATTGAAAGTGAAAAATTGGCAGCCTCAAATGTGAGGCACTTAGGTGATGTTAAGATAAAAATCAATACTAATGAGGAACAAAGGACTTAGAAACAAGTAGAAAATAAAGTCTCCATGGAGTACAGAACAATTGTGAATGGAAATGTAGATTCTAGTCCATCCTATATAAGAACTAATGAAATTGATAGTTTGAATCCAAATCTATATAATAGAGTAGTAGCATTAGAGTCTGAAGTGAAAGAGATGCGGCAGAGCATTACAAGTCTTCTGGGGTCCTTAACAAAGATACTAGAGATGATTTGCAGGATAAATCACATTCTCCAATTGGTACCCTCACTGGTCTTGTGCATCAATTGAATAATTTTCTTCCATCTCTATTTAGCACAATCAAGGGTACTATACGATCTGAGGTACGTGAACAAATGAGGTATGCAGAAACAAAAAGAGTTACTGACACTAGTAACAAGTATGAGGGATTAGGAGAACCATCGAGGTCAGCTCGTAAGTTTTTCACTCCACAATATCGTATCATGGATGACAAAGTGAAGAGCTTATCTCCAAGGGTGCTCCAATTTCCCGAGTCAAGTGGATCACCTTGTAATGAAAAAATGACAATTAATTTAACTGTGAAGAACAAACCGTTGCCTAAGCAATTAAAAAACAATTAGGATAAACTCGAAAGCACCTGAAGATGACATTCTCCAATTCATTTTTGACTCAAAGTTGGATCAAATTATTAGAACATGTTTATACATTAATATCAAATTAGTATATAAACAATGTTAAGCGCATGATCATATATGAATACTTATATATATTGAAGTCAATGGATTGTGAACTTTGGCATTTGCAGACTCAACAGAGCTAATTTGGTTTGCTAGAAGTCTGGCCAATTGGGAGTGTAAAGGTCTATTATTATCATTATTATTTTTTTTCTGGTAATAATTTGTTTAAAAATATCCTGAAATGATGTCAGACTTTGCCTTCTTAATGTACATAGATAATTGACTGTGTGGTTTATATGTCTTTGATGAGTATGCAAGAGCAAAAGGGTCATCTTATAGAATGACACCTACCAACTATGTTATCTATAAGAGTTTTTTCGTTTTTCATGTGCCCTAACAATTTTACATATGAAATAGTATATGAGAACTTGAATTATTTTTCTTGCAGTAAGTGATTCTCAACAGCTAGCTTGATGATCGGAAAATCATTAATACATTTTTCACAGATGATTTATTTACCTACAAAGTTCAGTCCATTAACAAGATTTTCATCCCGATGAATGATCTTAAGGATCATTGGACACTTGTCACGATGGATCTTCATTTATATGTTGTGGACATACATGACCCATTACCAGCACCAGGGCTGGAGAAATATAGGAATGGGCTAGTTGACAAATTGGTAAAATACCTAATTATTTATTTAATTATATATTTCTTTATTTTTATTTTGCTATGTTAAAGTGCAGAAATAGGTAATTATTTCTATTGAATTAGGTTGATCGCTTAATAGATCTATTGGTGGAATATGCTCCTAAACAAGATAATCTTAAGAATATGAAGCATCGATTGAGAAACTTCAAGCTTACAGGTAAGTATCAAAAACCATTTTTATCATAAATACAAAGTTGTCCTCTAATTATTAAATATCATTTTGCACTTAAAAAAATTGCAAAATGTGTTTGACCAATATGATTGTGGTCTATACACATGTTTGATGATGATGTTTGAATATGGAATACAACTGACTTCGACATATTAGATTAAATAGACATTTAAATTGTTAAATTCACAAATGACATATTTATAACTTTATTACATTATTGTAGGAAAAGTCTGTCGCTGTGTGGTGTCGTCTCGCTTAGCTCTTGTACACTTCAAAGCATAATAGATTTGCATGGGAGAAATAAGCACTGCATTTAGAGATAGATATTTTATGGAGATAGACTTACTTTTATTCAGTGATTTTTTGCATACTATCACGAACACATTGTTGCTTTCTAGATATTTCTCTTTTCCTTTGATGTTCAGTAGGGCTTTTCAACTTATTTTTGTTATTTTCCAATTTATTGTTGTGGAAGTCAATTGCCATTGAGCTTTACTTGAAGTTTTCCAGTATGCCTATTTAAATTTAATATACTTTGGTTAAAAGTGTTTTTCAAATTGTGTGTTATTATACCATTTTAACATGCCTAACTAGTGATTTTTAACTTATGATGGGACTTGATTGGGATTGAGTGATACTATAAGTTGTATTTTTAACTAACTACAAGTTGTATTGTAGTTAAAAATACTTTCTTTCTGTTTTTAAGACTTTGAGATGTGGATTCTGCGATTTAAAATATGATTTAACAACTTGTGCTGAGATTTGGACTCTTGAAACTAAATGTAGATTAAATAAGTTCAAGTATGTAAGACATCGTTAATAGTTCTATGATTTCCTTGATATATATTTCAATTTCTATGCTGTTGAGCCTATCTATTTTAAAAGTATTACAAAATAAAGGCAAGATAAGTCCACGGGGCTTAAGTCAATGAGGTAATGATATAGCTATCTGTTCTTTTCTTCTTCCACTTCAAATGTTCTATTGCTTGATAGCTTGAGTTTGAAGAGATTAGCTTTCTGCATATTGGAATATATTTGCTACATTATTAATATTATTATAATTTATGAATAACAATGTTGTTTGAAGTTAAATGGAAGTAATCAGCTTGTAAAGTTTTGATTGATAGAGAAGCTAGTGTTTGAACTCAGCCGTGCGTGATAGTACTACATGAACTAATGTCTTGATTTTGTTCTATAATTCATTTTCTTGGCTGAACTTGAATCACTAGCATTCAAAAAGTTAACAACATTTGAGCGCGTAGCTTTGGTGTTCAATGTTCTTTTCTTTAACTTTTTCCATTTTTCTAATTTAGAGAGGACCAAGACTAGTTTCAAATTTCAGTAATTATCCCACCAGTTTCAACACCAGCAGCTTCTCGACCATCAAGTCCATCAAAGGCAGCAAACTCAAAACCAGATTTTGTTAAATAATGATGCTTGTGGATAATCTCAGTCATTATCCAATATGGTTTGTGAGGCAAAGTTTGGGAATGGGACAGAGCATTGTGATCAAGGTCTGCAATCACAAGTCTTCGACCTCTTCCAATTCTCTCATATGTTGGGTTAGCTCAAACAGAATTCAATGGAAGACGGATCTAGAGCTACTCAGCTCTTGACACGTCCATTTGGCCCACAGCATGTCAGTGCATCATTTTCTCAAACCTCATATCAAATGCAACAATTGTTGCATCCGCTGCAATTTGTTGCTAATCTTTAAAGTGATTTTACCGATCTTTCTAGTGGCATTCAGCCAGATTCAACATTGCATGCTCAATGGTATTCCAGGTCTTTAGATGCATCTCATATTTCAGGAAGACTTTCAAATGATCAAATTGTGCAAGGTGAATTGCATCATTGATTAACCTGGCAAGATGTAGCTTAACCGAATAATTATTATCTGAGAAATGTATGATCGGTCAATCTGATACTTCTAGATTAGCAGAACCTTCCAACCTAAATAATGTTGTACGTCAGTCAAATAAAATCCTGAACGACACCTCAAGAACAACTAGAGATTGATGTCAGTGGAAAAGTAGCTCTTGATTTAGGACTCTCTACCGAAGGATTCACAGATTGCTTGCTTCAGTATGGTGCCTTATTTGTCTTTGGTGTTTACATGGGCTATGGATAGGTAAATTCAAAAATGAAATCCTTCTATGAAGAGGCAGTTCTGATTACCTTTTTTATTTTTTCTTTAGTTTTCTATAGATATCATAATATGAAAATTTTGCTAAGAAAAACATCGCATTTCAACACTTAAGAAGATTCAAAGATATATCTGGTAAACATATCTGTCAATGACATAGTTGAGAGATTAACAAACTGCAGAAAAGCTACTAACAAAAGTAAAGATGAACAAGAGCATCAATTTTTCAAGAGTTGGAATGTGGGATCTTCAGAAACAAGAATTATATTTCTATTCTTGCATTATTTTGCGTGATTGCATAACGTTGTCCTAATTAATCTAGGATTTATGATTTCATTTAGGTAGTTGATAAAATTCATAGAGACGAATGCTTAAGTGTTATTGAGCGGACAAACTCGAGATATCTTTCTGAAGTCCCACAGAAGGTTGATCTAGTCATTTTGGACCTTTCCTTTATTTCTATATAATAGTAAGTTATACAAAGTAATTTGCCTATATCTCCAATCACTTATTTCAATTTTCCTGTTTAAAAATATAATACTGTTACTGTATAAAAATGTAACCTGTAGTGGGTTCAAGGAAAAATAATGAAGTGGTAATACATTTTTACTTTGCTTTTTAATTTTTTGGCCTTCAAATTTCCAAATTATGCCTATTGTGTCAGTATGATGAACAATGATGCGATGTTAGTTACTTCGATTAAACGTCAATTCGAGGCACACGGATCACAAGTATGTGGAAATATCATTTTTCCTGCTTTCATTAATGATTTCCATGGTCCTGGTTTATGATTATTTTATTAGGTTATAATTTGGATAAGTGTTAAACAGGCAAGGTCATTTTAGCGTAATATGCTTTAAACAAATTTAGTCGTGGTTTAAGTTTAGTGTAGGAAATAATAATTACACATTTACGCTCAAATTGTCATGCTTAAACAAGTGATGTCTAAATTCCAATTTTCCATCAGGGGATGGGGGGTGGTATTGTTGGAGATCCTTTAGTCCATTAGCAGGTAAGATTTTGGTTACATTAATTACTGTCATTCCATATGTGTGCAATATTTGCTTTATCATTTTGCGTGAAGACCAGATTTTAAGGTTCATTTTCCCTGCTACTAGTGTCATTCTTCGTCCTGCTCTTTGCCAATTAACATGAGAGCAATAGAAGTTATATTGAAACTCGACTGTACGATAATGATTCTATTTCATATCTGGGATTTTCAGGTCCTTGAAAAGATCATAAATGGGTTGCAAAATTTTAGATTTAAATGGAAAATCTGGATAGAGTCGCCCTTGAAGGGAGTCGACAGAAACAAAGAGTTTCTTGCTTGCTTCAGCCGGGAAGCCATCAAAGATGCAGATCTCTTAGCTACAAAGGTAGATATTGCTAAATTGCATAGGAGTATTCAAAGTATACCACCACCGGAATGGCAAACATATGTTTATACATAGGGCAAAACGCTTTTGTTCCATGTAAAAGTCTGGCTTTCTCATACATCAAAACATAAGATGAATTTTATTTGTTTCACTAAGTGGCTTTAACTTCTACCAGAGAGAAATAGATGAGAAGGGTGAATTTGTAGAAAGTCCCATGGAACTTATTTCATGTCTAAGCTAAGTTTCTCTAGTTGCGAACTAGTTGGCCATGTTAGATTCGATCAACTATTCAACTAGTAATAGTGCATAGTTAGTGACTTCTCAAGCCTTCTCAGTCTTTCATTGTTTGGTTGTAGATGCAATGAATTGGTGTGACGAGTGGTTATTCAATTTATCTAGTTTATGTCTTACCTATTTCGCATTACATTTGTAGGGCTTATGTACAGTAAAATTATCTCTTTCATAGCATTGGCTCCTTGTAGACAAATTAGTAAATGTGGCTGTGTTCCTTATTTTTTTTCTTTTTCCCTCACAGCTCTTATTTGTTCACTACTTGATGTCCTTATTCCTTACTTTATTGATTTTTATATTGATTTGTTGGGCCACAGATTCAAAGACTTAGCAAAGTTGATTCAAGCTTTGCTCCATTTTTAAACATGCGGGGGTTCCTTATGTTGATTTATACCTTGGGAATGGTATCTCTTTTCCATATTGGTGCATCTTGAGCTCGCTAATTGATAAGAAATTTTGAAAGAAAATAAAAGGCAATAAGATTTGATCATTTGAACTTAACGTGTGAGCAACTTTTTTGGTACAAATATTTTTTGTGCTATTGGTTTCTCCCAATACATATTTTTTAGTCTATCACACAGCTTTTGACTCCTATGCTTGGATGATAAACTTAGAAGATCCATTATTTTGGCGGCATGTGATATGTAATTGGTGGTTTTATACCTTGAGTGACCTGTATTGTTTTAGTTTTTATGTGTCCTATGTAGATTGTAATAAATCCTTTATAAACGGGAATTGGCAGATTCATCGAAGCATCGTTAAAAAGGTAGTTGATTTGTACCATGAACTACGACAAGTGGAAGAACTAGAAGAACTACTCATGACTTTGATAGAATCGAATCAAACTTTAGAAGTTCTTTCACTCATTCATTGCTCGATAATAAGATTTTACGCAGAAACAAATGGATTGGATGATGTGGAGTACTCTGTGGGGAGAATTCTATAGGATGAGATCTCATTTGGCTGCTAAGAGAATGTTGAAAAGGTAATTTGTTGTTATTTCAGAAAGGAAGCTTATGATAGGTTAGAGTTGTTTTGGAACCTGTTTAGTTGCGATGGTGGCTCACAATGGTACTGGCAAGTGTGTGTGGTGGGCCTCAAAGAGGTTGACTGGAAATTTCGAAGGTAAGGAAGTGGAAGCCATGGTTGCGTTGTTCACAATCAAAGAGGCAAAAGATAAAGGCTGGAGCTCCACCATCTTTGAAAGTGATTGCTCCCCTATAGTGTATGCATTAAAGAGTGATGGTGAAGACTTGCTCAGCTTTGGAGCCATTATATTAAACTGCAAGCATATTGCCAGGACCTTTCCCCAAATGGAGTTCACCTTTGTCCCTCACGAAGGCAATGAGCTGGCACATCTTTTAACTCAAATGTTGTTTCTTCTTTTACCGCTAGTGTAAACCTTCCTGATTATGTTGTACACACTATCTAATCTTTAATGAAATATCTTTACTTTGGAAAAAAAAAATGAATTATGATTTGTCGTGTCAGGCAATAAAAGGGCAAGGTTGTTGGAGATGTTCAATATAGCATTGAATGAGATGAAAGTGGTAGGTTTTGTATAGTTTCTTGAGTTATGGTTTCATAAGATTGCCTTGTTTTTGAAAAAATGGTGATAGATACTTGAAGCTTACTTGGCTGAATACATCTTTAGTCTCATTGCTAGTTTTGTTTGGTATTAACCTCTCTTATTTATTTGTTTATTTATTTATACTCTTTTTTACCTTAGCGCAAGGCAAGGTTATCATTGTTGTTGTTGCTGTTCCCCCCTCTTTTAAATTTTTATTATATGAATAATTACCTCAAGACCCTGATGTTTGGACCGTTAACTTAGTTCATGAAAAAATTTAATAGGGAATGTGTACTATTGTAATTACGCTCCTTAAAGATCAAAGATATTGATTCGAATATTATAGGTAAATCACATGTTAACTAAGAGGATCTACTTGTATTTTGCACTTATTGAATTAACGATAAGGTACATTATTGTTATTGCATATTATTATCGTTTCCCCAATTACGAAAACAGTTCTGTAATTGGGACAATCCACCTAAGTTTCTTATATATATATATATATTTGCTTCAATAATTTATTTGGAGTTGAAAGATAAACCAAAGTACTCAAGATTGATAAGTAAAAGTTTGTTTAAGTTTGGCTGATTAAATAGGTAGCTTACACTGCGTCAGTACATATCCATAGCCACATAGAGTTTTTATTGCCTATGGTTAATTTGTGATGTACCAATACTTACATGAAGCCATGCGCCATGTAACACTATACCCTTAATGCCAGCCCATGTTCAATTAACAATAAAGGGTGTAATTGTAACTATGTATAAATTGAACTAATGGCAGAAGATAAATGATCATTATTCAAACTTAAGGGATGTTTTAGAAAATATGTCAAACCTTAGAGATATTGAGGTAATTGTACCTTGTATATTTAATATAGAAGTAGAGTAAATGGGAGGCTTGTGCAAACTAGAAGAAGGAATTAGTAATTTCAATCAGAATAGAAAATTACGTAAGTAAATGGCAGACTTGATTTAAGTTCTAAATTTCATACATAAACCGAATGTGATCTAACATGTTCACATTGTAGAGAAATAATATCAAATACATATTCAACATATTAATTTGTAACATATCTTATTTTTCATCTGTTGGTGTAGGAACACGCTTAGAAGCCATATTAGAATGATGCCAATAAGGGCACCTGAAAGATATGCTATGTGATTTATGCTCTGCAATGCCTAACCTCTGCGTAAACTTCTCCTATCCCCTTTATAATGGAATAGGCAAAGTGAAGGCAAATGATGCAATGAGAACAAAGTTAACAGTTTACATGGTCAAATTCCTAGCAAACTCTCAACTACTAAAGCTTCAAAACTTATTCCTAACCTAAATAAGACAAAACGAACAATTTTCCCGAAGAAACTAAAAACCCTGCATCACCAGTGTGGGAAAATTCAAACCAGAAACATGTTCATCATGTTGTTGCTTCGGTTTGTCTAAGACATGGCAATGTGTGTAGTAGTAAGTTATGTATGGAAAATCTTCTTTTCTCGCGAGCCCTACAAATAACAACGAAGAAGAATATACATTACACCATTTGATCTAATGCTACTATCATATCAAAACTCTAGTTACCGTTATGTATGCGGCAGTTTCCACATATAAGTGCATAGGATTGTGTGGGATCCTCTTCCACAAGTAAGGCAACAAGTCCAGCAATCCATTCTTCGTCGTGTACACTCAAACCTGCATAAGGTTGATGATGCTCTACAACCATCTAATGTTGCTGGGACATGTCAGCACCATCGGAGCCTACATGCTTGAGCACTCATTTAGGGTGTTGTATAAATGTGCTTTGCATCTTACTCTCCCCGGAGAGGGATAGCTTCCTATTTCGTCGTCCACTAGACTTTGCAATTTCTACATCATTGCTCTTTCCATGAGGAGCATTGTGCTTAGACCCATCTCTTATGTATATTTTCAGACTAGAATAAACATCCAATTTTGAAGCAAGAATTGTCACAATAGTGGCCTTGGTTGCTAGATCATTATTGTATCTCGACATTGAAGACTTCATATGAGGATCTAATACATTTGTAATTCAATAGCAGGGGAATAGATTATACATACCAATCTCATCAGGAAACTTCCATAGCTCAATTACTTCTTTCTTGTATCCTTTAACTACTACTTCCAATACTAGCTTGTCAAATATGAAATAACGAGCAAGATAGATGCAAAACTCATGGGGACTATATGTACATCGTTTAAGTGTAAATAATAAATATTGTCAAAATAAAATGATAATTTCACCCATTACTTGTATTAGCAGTTGGGTAGTGTAGTAGTTTGTCTTTAATTCATCTATTTTTGCTTGCCTCCTAGCCCGGAGCTTTTACAGAGTCTTATGGTCCTTCTGGTCCACTGTAAAATTATATGTGACGAAACATATTAAGTAAATAGAGATATATTCCTCAACATTGCTTTTTCAAATGTTTCACAAAAATTTCACGGCATAACTATAGCATACAAACATTACATAAATAAACATAGAAAAGAAACCACATTAGGGGGGTATGAAATTATCATTAAGTAATCATACCTTGAATCATGGTTCAAATCAGATGATGCAATAATCAAGGGGGGCACAAAAATTAACAATTGCACCAATCAAACTAAAAACGAGTGACAAATGACAAGAAGAGAAATTAAAAACCCAAAAAAGGTATTTTACACCTAACTCCACTCTAACAAGGCAATATTCATTTTATTCTGCTATCATACAATAATACATACCAAAAGTTTGAACCTATCACCATGAGGTTCTAACACAATAGGAAAAACACCACTTAAGACGAATAATATTGTTCTAATCAATGTCGGTTGCAACATAAAAAACTCAAATCGGTATATCCACTTTAGTCAATAGAAAGCATTTCAAGAAATCCCAAAAATCTTGTGAAAAACTAATAACAAAACCAACTCGGTTTTCACTAAGAGATTGGACAAGACCCACTAATTTTGATCGGGACAAAACTCTTTGGTCCTAAGTAGAAGCAAAATATTTATGACTTGAATGAGTATTGTATCACATTCTTCAAAAGATGTATAGTTCACAGAGTTCAAGAATAACCAAATGTGAGGTAGGATGATGCATTGGCAAATATCTACTTAGCATAAAAAACTGTCATTGTCTACTTGAAAGGAGAAAATAATGAAAAGAGATGCTATTATTTGTGTGTGTGAGAGAGAGAGAGAGGGTAGCAGTAAACGCTTACACATAGTGCTCACACATCCTTGTTACACTTCCGAGTGCAAAATAAATAAGGGAAGACAACGCTGGCAGTAGAAATATTGATAATACTCGTAACACGCTCATTTTCCAGTTCAAGTGTAAAGATCTTGTTGTCATGATAGCATAAAATACTGCAATTGCCTGAGAAATTATGGGACTTCATTTCAAGCCACAATGGAAAAAAAAAAAGAAAGAGAGAGAGAGGTGAAGAAGAGAGAAATTTTCAAGCCAGAATAAGAGAGAAATTTGTAAATTCCCAAAGCAGAACAAGAATTTAAAATTTTCTCTATGTGAAGGCTTGAATATCCATAAAGAGAACAGAAAGCGAGGATTGACCTGAATTTCCTTTCATGTAATGAAGTCTTTTAGCCTTTCCGATTAATCATGATAACCTCAACATTCAGCTTAAATAAGAAAACATATCTAGACAGATTACACTAAACATTTCAAACTAGTGGAACACATTATCTAACTATTTATCCATCTATATAAACCAATGCTATTATCAAAGGATTCAAACCAAACATAATACAATTCAAGAATGTCAAAACAACAGTCATTTGGCATTGCACAATACTTCAAATAGAATCAACAAAGAATGTAAGCATTGAGCATTGACATACTTCTACTAAACATGGCAGCAATCAAATTCTAGCCCAATGAAGAACAATTAGAGTAACAACAACCATATGTAGATCCAATCCATGAAAGGGAGATAACAATCCTTATATAGTGAATATTTTTCAGACGATCTACACACAAAACCAACTGCTAAAATAACAAAATAATAATCCAACAAATTAACCCGACGATTAGTATTTCTTTCAGGAGGAGGGGATCACTTAGGAAGAGAACAAGTTTGGCTGTGGCATTATTGACTTGTACCTTCTGTAATTCCCAGTGTCACTCTAGCGTATCTAGCTACTTGTTCTATTTCACCAATTTATTCTTCATTGTGGACTCTTAAATCAAAAATCAAACAATCATAAAACAAAATTTCGAGAAAAAAAAATGTAACATATTAAAGCATGATCCAATAATAAAAATGGGTGGGTACTGAATTGTACGAGGAAATCAAAGAGGCAGCGGTCGTTAAGGGAAATGTGGGAAATGAATTCCCAATTCTCCCACTTGGCTTGGACTGCTATTCCCATGTTTACAACATTCTTTATTCTCCTACTCAAGAATCTGATCTTTCTTCCTCTCGAATCATACCTTCCCAATTCCTCGGAAGCACCAAAATCGGGGAGAACACATATAGGCTGTCGCTGCCGCGGTCTCCTCTTCCTCCTTCAGCCACTGGCAACGTACTTTGGCATCACTGTAGCCTTACCTCCTTTTGGTTGTTGCTGCCTCTTATGGGCTTTCTCAATTTTGGGCATCAATTTTCGCATCATTTTTGCCAAAGCTACTCGTAGTCCAGAGGAGCGGCATCCTCCTCTTACTCCGGCTTCTTCACTCGTAAAAATAAAAGAAGAGAGTTTGATTTTTTTTAATTAACAAATAGATTATTATATATTTTCTAATTAATTATAACAAAATGATATTTTAATAATAGTATTAACATAAGTGAAAAAAATATTAATTTAATAATGAAGACACTGAACGACTTTCATTAATTACATTTAATTAGATGGCTGTGATTTCTTCATAAAAAGGAATATAATATCAACCCAATACAAAGTGAAAGCACCATAGAAAGCCCATTTATCATATATTTATATATATAAAGTAGTTTTCCTGTCACGCCTTGAAGTTTTTGAAAAATTCATATTGTTATATCTGTACCATATCGTGTCTGTGTCGACGGATTAGCACCATGCATATAGCGATTGAGGTGTTTTTACGTTAATTATTTATCGATTTTTAAATATTATTCATGTAAAGGCTGGATGTAAAAAAAGAGAAGGAAAAATAAAAAAACAGCCGAATGGAAAGAAGAGCCCATTGATGACTGCTGAACGACCCATTGAATAAAACGGGTCGATAAGTGGTTTCCCGGGTTTCTGAGTCTGTGACCATTGAAAGGCCTCTCCTCCATATCCAAAAACCCAAAATCCACTCTCTCTCTCTCTCTGCCCCCCCTCCCTGCCTCCCCAACAATGGCGGCATCGACAACCTTATATCTACCTTCGAAAGTGAACTCTGCCCACCCGTCTCTCAGGTATTTCTTTGCCTTGAACATATAAACTTTTTATTTCGTTACACTCTAATTTCCCAATTGTTTGCAGCTTTGCCAGCAAAGTCTATGTCGGTTTAAGAGCTCAATCTCCAAGTCTGTTCTTATCTCATAATCTCTTTTTGCTCAAGTTTTTCTTGAATTTATTATTGAAGTTTTCTTTTCGTATTGTAAACTTGAAACTCTTTCCCTTCTCATTTTTGGAATTGCGCAGATAGTTTTGGGGTCAAAATATCCAATCTGAATGTGGAATTTTCCGACAAAGTTTACAAAAGCATCGAGAGGTAATTTTTCTGCTATTTGCATTTATAGGGTTCAATTTTCCAATTAAAAGTCTCAAATTGGAACCGTGTTTTATCTTTTTTCTCTTCTGAGTAAGTATGATACGCTGACATGATCTTTTGTGCAAGAATTTGTGATTCTGTGAATGGTATGTGAGTTGCTTCAGTGGAATTGCTATCTTGGGTCATCGTGGTTTGCCATTCGTTGGGTCTATACTTATTTTCAGCTTAAATGTGTATCAATTCCGGTTTCAGTTCGTTCTTTTTCGCTTGGCATGCATATGTTTCTTGTGTGGTGACTGGATAGTTTCATGTCCAATTTATTCTTTGTTAGTATTTATTTGCACGCTTTGTTTTTCTTTCAAATTATCCACCCTTCTGCTTCTTATTGAATTTCAGAAAATATTCATTATGTTAGAGGGACAAAATTCAGGATAATGTTTTTTTGATCTCTTCGTATATTGGCGATAATCAAGTGGGCCTTTTAGCCTTAAATTGTTGCTCGTACTCAGCAGCACAGTTTTTCTTATTTGAGGGCTTGAACATGATGTCTAGAATATGAATATTATGGGTTTTGGTGAACTTTGAAGCCCCTCTTATTGACTGTTCTCTCCACTTCCAGATGTCGCAACGGCAAAGCAACACGTGGCTGTATTACAATGATGCCTATTGGAACACCTAGAGTGCCATATAGAAACCATGCTGAGGGAACTTGGCAATGGGTTGATATGTGGAATGCTCTTGTAAGTCTATGTTGGCTACTTTACTGCAATAAATTCAAATGGACTACCCGTTTGAGATACAATGCCAAATGGAATTACCAAAGGAACTGTCATTTGGATCATCTTTTGCTCTTTATTATTTGTCTTCAAGAATTGGCCATCTTGTCTGCCAAGAGTTGATTAGTTCATTTCTGGCCTATGTGCTGTTGACATTAACACGTTTGCAAGAGTACCTATTCTAATATGGTTCTACCTGGTTTCATCACTTTCTTGAAACTTGTTCAATAAAAGCTCATTTAACTCTTCAACTGCAGTACCGTGAACGCATTATTTATATTGGGGATGACCTGAACGCCGAGTTCAGCAACCAGATACTTGCGACAATGTTATACCTTGATATGGTTGATGATTCAAAGAAGCTTTATTTGTATATTAGTGGCCCTGGAGGAGATGTGAGTTCTTTGTTTATGATTTGACACTATCGTTTATCTTGTGTTTGAGACTCCCCACATTGCTATGCTTACCACCCCCCACCCCCACCCCCCTTCTTTCCTTTTCCATTTGCAGTGATAAACATTTCTTTTCATTGCAGCTTACTCCTGGCCTGGCTATCTATGATACAATGAAGAGCTTGAAAAGTCCTATTGGTACTCACTGCCTCAGCTATGCCTATGCTATGGCAGCTTTTATCCTTGCTGCGGGTGAAAAGGTATTTAATTTCTTCTTATGAAGGGAATAAACGTTGATGGTTCGATGTCGTAAAAAATTAATAATGAAACCATCTGAACTTACTTGGAATTTAAATATAGTTTAATAACTTTTTATCCCTTGATAAGCAGGGGTAGCATATACTTACATGTTAGAGCAAAACTTGATGATTTGATCATCTCTAGTTTGATTCTATAGTTGTCCAGGTATTCCTTTAAAACGAAATAAAAAGTAGGTTCCCGTGTGTAGCATGCTTAAAGCATATAATGTCTTTGATCACCATATTTGGCATTTCTCTATTCAAGTAATAGGCAATTCTGGCATTTCTCTATTCAACTTATAGGTGATAACCTCCTTATTCTGTTGATCTATATGAGAAGGCAAGTTGAAACTGTTTGCAATAGGCATTATGATCTTGCTAATAGTTTACATTTTTGTGAAGGGCTCACGGTCTATATTTCCTCTTTCAAGTGTTGCGTTAGAGGCCCCTGATGGAGAAGCTTTTGGACAGGTTTGATTAATTCTTTTTGTTATTGACAACTTTTGTTTGCCCTCTGTAGCAATTTGTTACATGTCTTTGAAACCCTTTTGGCAGGCTGATGACATTCGTAATGAGGCTACTGAGCTGGTACGGGTGAGGGACTATCTTTTCAAAGAGCTGGCTCAGAATACTGGCCAGCCTCTTGAGAAGGTAATAAATACTAAACTCTTGAGCTCAATATCTTCATTTTACCAACTAGTGGTCCAAAATTTTGATTCTGCAAACCTTGCTCTGAATTTTGAAAATGAATGTGGGCAGAGATTCTGGGCAGTTTTTATTTAAGGGATAACTAGGATTAGCTCAACGTGCCTTGAGGTTTGGTTTAGAAGCACTTCCGGTGGTTTAGGAAATTACAATAATCCCTGCCGTTATTTTAGTTGATGGAATACTTAGTGGAGCCCATCTAATGTTGCAAGTAAACCTCTGAACTAGGGGTTTACTTATAATGTTTTTGTGATGTTAGACAAGCTCCATTAAGTTTTCCATCGCCTGAACTTACGACAAGGATTGTTATTGTGTTTCTTTAAACCACAAGAGCTGTTTTTGTAATTAGACCAAACTTCCTGGGTTGCTGAGATAATTATCCCTTTAGTTAAATATCATTTCTAAAATTGCACTAAATCTTAATGTGTAAATGCAGATTTACAAGGACCTAAATCTGGTGAAGTATTTTGATGCTGAGGAGGCTGTCGAGTATGGTATCGTTGATCGAATAGCTAGACCTCCTCGTGCAAAGCCTACAACACTAAAGGAGGTTACCGGGGATCGTGGTTAGTTCATTTGTTGGTTGTAATTTGGATTGCAACTGCTTACATAGTTTAAGTCAATCTTATGCTTCATGTACGCTTTGAACTATGAGCTCTTCATTTTGTAGACTGTTGAATCCATCTGCAATTTTGCTCAAAAGTTTATTTCATGGGATAATTATTTCAATATCCCTTGAGGTCTGGCATAATAACCAAACACCTCTTGAACTTTGAATAATTGCCATTACATTTACTAAATATATTGAAATATTACAAGTAGATCCCTCAAATGAGGGTGTGTAATTATAATTACGCATAAGCCCAAGGTGTGTAATTGTAATTACGCATCAGCTGAGCTAATAGTAGGAGGTGTAAAGTTAATAATTCAAATTCAAGGGGTGTACTGGTAATTATATCAAATCTCATGGTGTTAAAGAGGTAATTATCCCTCTATTTAAATATCATTGTTGAAAATTGCACTAAATCTTAATGTGTAAATGCAGAACCAGAAGCACCTAAGTATGGTGAAGTATTTTAGTGCTGAGGCGGCTGTTGAGCATGGTATCATTGATCAAATAGCTAGACCTCCTCGTGCAAAGCCTCTGAAACACTGAAGGATGCTACCGAGTACTGCGGTTAGTTCATTTGTTGGTAGTAATTTGGATTGCAACTACTTACATAGTTTAAGATTATCCCATGCGTTGTGTACACACTGAACTATGAGCTCTTCATTCTATAGTTGATTGTTGTAACTTGAATCCATCTGCAGTCTTGCTCAAAAGTTTAATAGTTGTCTCACGGGGTAATTATGTCAAACACCCCTTGAGGTTTGGCATAATTACCAAATACCTCGTAAAGTTTGATTAATTATCATTACACCAGTAGAAAATCATGAAATATTACAAATAGATTCGTCGAATAGGGGTGTGTCATTATAATTATGCAGAAGCTCAAGAAATGTAATTGTAATTGCGCATCATATGAACTAAGAGTAGGGTTATAAAGTTAATTATCCAAATTTCAAGGGTTGTTTTGGTAATTTTGTCAAACCTCATGGGGTTAGAGGTAATTATTCCTTATTTCATTACATATTTACATGAATTATACTTTGGACGGTGCAATGATGTCAATGCAAAGTGTACGATGGAGATATTGCAGTATTCTGCAAAGGGATGAATAGACGATGAAGAATTATGTGGGAATTTTAACTTGTATGAGATTACCATATGGATTAATTTTGTGAAGGAAGCAATTGCAAGTTTGTAGATTAACTTCTATAACTATCATTTGACATATATTGAAGACTTGGCAAGATTATCAATTTTCATGACACTAAAGAGCGAGTTGCGTTTCGCTTGCTTAAAACATCTTATAAGCTTTTATAGATGTACAAGATACTTTTGGAATTTATAAGATATAGAGCTTATATAGAAAATAAGTTGTTTATGTGGTTAGATGAAATAAAGTGTTAAGAACATATAAAGGTGTTATTAATGCCTTCTGTAATTAGTCCTTTTTTTTTTTCCTTAATCCAAATAAGATTTTAGGCTCTGTTAGTTTATGTTTTTTGCAAAGAATTTTTTCGACACAAAATATATTCAAACAGAAAACTTGTTTTGTGGGGAAAATGCTTTGTGAAATTGTCAAAATACTCTTGTTACTTCAAAATTATTACTTGTTCTTCCAAATTATATTAACAAACGCATCTAGTATTAGTTTTACATGCATATATATTGTATATAAATTTTATAATTAAAATTATATACAAAAGGCACTATTTAATTAAAAACTTTCCTTGAAAAAAAATAATAAATAAGTGATTCGACATTTATGTGGTAAATTGTTTCATCTCAAAACAAAACTAAGCGTTACTTTATTTTTCAAAATAATTTCTACTTATCACCCAAAATATTAAAAAAATGTCCATTATATTTTTCCAATCCCACTTCCAAAATATCATTCTTCAATCACCATTCCAAGAACCATCAATGAAAAAACAAGCATTGTCATAGCATTTCATTTTGAGGTATATAAGCCTTTCTCAGGAAAGGAAAAAACGAGGGATTTTTATTTGACTTTTTTCCCCCTTCTGAGAGAAAGATATAATTTCATTTTATAAGTTCTTAAACATTTAAAAAACATACAAGTTCACCCACCAAGCACTCTCTAAGTTGTGCGTTTGTCTTGGCCTACAATCTCTAAATGCACTGACATGTTGGTAGTGAGCACACTGATCTTTAGAGCAATAGGGAAGGCTCAAATCTCACCAATTTGCTATTATAAATTTCGAATTGAATGAGAAAATTAAGCTCTACAAGTAAAATCCTAAGCACACCAAAGTGCATAATCCAATTTGTTAGATAAAATACTAAGCTACTTTCAAAAAGTGTCACTCTTTCTTTTAAGTTGTGACTATTTGGTTGAGCTGTTAGGGCTAAGTACGTGTGTTCTTTAGATATGGAAAGCTATGTCTTGTTACTAATCAATATAGGGTCATGCTCTACAGATATAGACATGTAGCCAAGTATAAATAAGCTAGTCCAACTACTGCTCCAGCCAAAGCCAACTCTACCACCTTAAAACGTGAGCTTACAAATGTGTTTCTGGCTCTTAAAGATCCTAAATGGAAACAAGTCATGCAAGAGTAGATAGATGCTTTACAAAATATAAATGGCAACACGCGTAAAAAATATCAATTTGTATATTCTATTTATATTTTGGGAATTTAATTAAATTAAATATTCCTAAAAAATAAGTAGTTAATTTATTGATATTTGATATATTCGGGCAACCAATCATATGATGCCAAGTTCGAGTTCAAATCAAATCTTGCAAGAATCGAATCTTGTCAAAAGAAGAAAAGATTCAAAAGTACTTTGGTAACCCTAATCACATCTTTGTGACTACGGAATTGATAAATTACAACCGCACGCCTTGAGTTTAGATGAAATTATAACAACCGCCTCCTAAAATTTTTCAAATTACAAAAAATCCTATTTCGTTAGCGGAATGTGACGGTCGTATTTAAAATGTCTAAATTATTCTTATTAGTGGAAATTAAGAAAAATGATAAATTACAACCATATCTCCTGAGTTTAGGTAAAATTACAACGACCACTTCTAAAATTTTTCAAATTACAAAGCTACCCCTAAAACCCTAACGACATCAGATTATTAACAAAATTTTAACAACGAAATATACACAATACCAAAGATCATCCCCTACTTCATTGGTGTCTTCTCCCTCCCTCAGTTTTTGAAACCTGCCACAATATGTTGTATGCTTGTGCCTTTGAATACAACACCACTTTGATGAATTCTTGAACCTACAACTTCTCCCTCCCATGGCATGCAACAGTGTGTAAACTCATGCTTTGGATACCAACAGAAAAGCTTACTAGGATTAGATAGGATTTCCAAAATTTAATTGTCGTACTCTTTCAGCAAAAATGATACTTGCATTTTTCCTTCCTACACTTCAAAATTACTGCTCATAAAATTGCTTGAGAATGCCATAATTAATGAAAGGTGCAAGAGTAGTCAAAATGTTGAATTTGTTGTGCTTTTTATAGGGAAAATAGCAGTGACCGGATTGCACTGGTCAAATTAGAAGTTTTTCAAAAGTATTGCAAAAACTACACTAAAAAATTGTGTATATTGCAAAACTACCCCTAAGGGCAGTCTGGAAATTAAATTAGAATATTAAGGTGATGTCAACAACTTCAGAACTTCGGTTAATAATTTGACGTTCTTAGGGTTTCAGGATAGTTTTTGTAATTTGAAAAATTTTAGGAGTGATTGTTTTAATTTCACCTAAACTCAGGGGATTTGGTTGTAATTTATCCTTAAGAAAAAAAATACTAATCAAACAATTCAAGAATCAAACCCTGTAAAATGAAGAAAATTATATCATGAGTAACCTTAATCACATATTATGATTAAGTAAACAAATACTAATCAAATTGTGAAGGGTCAATTAAACTATGTCATCTCATCAGGTGACCATAAAAAGGCTCCTCTCCCTACTACAAGTATAAATAGGGGTTCTCTTCAAAGCCAAACACACAAGACAAATCATTTAAAAGAAGAGTTAAAGGAAGCTTCAAGAAATTCTCTCCATCAAATTCAAGGGTGTTCTTCGGCATTCTAGACGTAATTCAAGGTGTTCTTTCCGGAGCTTATCAAAATTCGGCGTTTGAATTTGGATCAAGCTAAAAAGACCTTGGATTAAAGTTATTGGAGGTGGAATCGATAGCCAAGAAAGATCGAGGTATTAATTCTCTTCCAAAAATTCAAATTCCAAATTTAAACTTGAAGTCCTTGAAAAAAAAATTAGAGATTATATATAGATTTATTCCATTTTTATCAAGTTTAATTCGATTTTTATTTGTGTACATTTTCTTGTCTGCTAAGTATATTTCGAAGATAAGAAATTCGGGTTAGAGGGAATAACCTGCCTCGACTTCCGTTCCTTTTTTTTTTTTGCCCCAATTAATAGATGTAGGAGGTACCTCAAATAAGGAGATATGGTTTGTATGTCATAATGATGTAGGAAGTACCTCAATTTAAGGGATATTGTTTCCATGTCATAATGACTATCTTCAAGAACCATACGGCTAGGTTGACAATTTTTGAGACAATACAATACGAATTGATCTTTTATTATTGGGTTTAGATTGAGATTATTGAGTTGTATTGGATCCAGGTCGACCAAACAAACAACATGAAATTTATAAATGTAATCAGGATAGGTTTCGAATTACTTGATAAAGAAGATAATTTTAGTGGATAAACCCATCAACCTGACCCAAAGTATTGAATAATAGTACTATATGCGTACATCCCCATTTTTTTCAAGTTTTTGGTTTTTAGTTTAATATAGAATTATATATATTTGTTTAGATTAGCTTTCAGTGAACAAATGAAAAATAAACGCAAGTTGAAATGGATTGGGTGATCAATTATGGATTAATGAGTCACTAAGTTGACTTACTTTTATTTTCGTGTCAACATGAGTTGACGTGAACACTTTCAGGTTGGGTGCGAGTCGAACATTGTCGAATGGGATACTTTTTTAATTGAGTTTAAGTTAAGTAAAATGTTATAATATTCATACCTCAACCTCACACGAACCAGTCCAATACGATACCATCGCCACCCAACCAAATGACCCTCTCACTATGATGCACAGATACGGATACGATATGACACGAACACGGCGACACGGATTTTTCAAAAATTTTAGGATACGACACGCGAAGGATACGGCTATATTTTATATATATATGTAATTATAATATTATATACATGATAAATACACCTTATCAAGCATAATTTCAACTGAAAAATAAGAATTTAACAACAATTAACAATTTAACAGAAATTACCAATCCAATTAACAATTCCACAACATAAATGATAAATCTAAATACGCAAATTAACTAATACAACATCGAAAACTATCTAATCACATATCTAATGGAAAATCTTGATCATTATTAACTGAAAACTATTCTATTGAGAATGAAGCAGCTTCACCAACACTTTTACTTGAATCACCAGCTATCATTAACTGAAATAAGGATCAAATACTAAATTAACAATTCAATACCAACAAACTAATAAGTCTAACTAAGCTGAAAATATCAAATTACTAATAGATAATATTTAGAAATTAGCTTTTAGAAGTTGATACACAAGAAGAACAATTCAATCAAGCAACTTATTTATGTTTTGTTTCTTTAAGGCATTTCATCAAACACTTGTAATGCTTTAGTTGTAAGATTACAATCCATATATATGCTTTAGTTGTGAAGATAGATGAGAACAAGAAGATGATAGAGATGAAAAATCGGAGTCTCGGAGAAGTTTGAAATGAGAGAGTGCTTGAAGGGGCTGTTCTCTTAAACCCAAAAAAATTCAAAAAGCAAGCAAGAAAGAGGAGACAAGAACGGGATTGATTGAAAAACACCAAGAACAACTTTATTGATTTTCAAAAGTTTGCACTAACTTTTACTTTTCTCACTTTTCTTACAATATGAAGGGAAAAATCCCTTATTTATAGAATTTACAGAATCTATTCCAACATCTCTTAATTTCAACTAGACGGTTATCTATTCTCTCTCCCAGCTGTCAAATCGTGCTTCTATTCTCTCTCCCAGCTGCCAAATTGTGCTTCCCATTAACACTCTTCTCCTTTTATTATTCTGGAGTTGCTTCTCAGAAGTGCTAGTCCTAAATCGCATTGCTCTTCTCACGATTCTCTTTTCTTTGCCATCTTTCCAGACCTTCTAAACAGCAGCCTCATCACCGTTCCATGCTCTTGTAATCAAAACATAAAAAACTATGAATTTCATAACAGGTTGTAACAGAGTGCTTCACTGCGCGTGCCTCACTACCTCTGCTTCTCGGTCTCTTCTCTCTGTCTTGACTTCAAACTTCAAAGTCCAAGTGGAACTGGAAACTGGATACGGGAAACTAGGAAAACAATTGGGAAAGTTAGTATTTAGTAATGTGTTTTACTTTATTTAATTTTACATTTTTAGTATTTTAGACTTTTTAGTTTTTAGTTTTTATTTTACTTAGTTTTTAGTTTTAAGAAATGGTTACTTTGCTTTACTATTCTAACTTCTATGTAAAAACATTAAACCAAAAAAAAAAAAAAATGACAGCCGTGTCCCTTCCCGTGTCTCTCGCGTATCCGGCCGTGTCCGTGCCGTATCCCTCCCGTGTCCGATTTTTTTTTTCTTTGAATTGTTGACACGCCATGTGGCGTGTCGGATATGTATCCCACCCGTATCCCACGCGTATCCGTATCCGCGAAGTGTCTGACACTGCAGTTTGTATTTTTTTGAAGTATCCGTGCATTATAGCCCTCTCATATATCATCGACGTGGAACCCAAAAGGGGAAGGATACTAGCTTCACAAGGTTGGAACTTCTTGTCCTATAGCAAGAAAGTCGGAATAAAAATGTATTAGCTCCACTAACCCTTTAGAAGTGAAATCTGATTGCTCTGTCTATCTAACTCTTTTAATTTGAAATTGCTTGAGAAGGACGTATATTTCTCCTTGAATTCACCCATAATCTAAACAAAAAAGGCAATACAGCAAACCAATTAGGAACAAATTTTCAGTCTTATCCAAATGAACGTGCTTTATGTTATATATAAGGATTCCATGCAGGATTTCCATTTCCTTGTTATGATGATCAAGATTCAACTTGCCAAGACTATCCCTACATAACTTTTGCTATTTAATTAAAACAATTGGTTGGAATCCCACCACGGCAATCATTGTCCACATGAGTGGTGTGATAATTGTGATACCCCTCATCATTCTAATTTAGAGAAAATTGTCACAAATTCCCACCATTTACAATTAAAAAAAAGAAAAGAAAAGAAAGAAAAGTCTCTAATGTTTAGACTGTTTACACAAATTTTCCTTTATCTTTAGAAATTATAAATAATTTGATGTCTGTTTTCACCTTACGGATTTCACCTTTCGATAATTGCCACAATAGAAATTTGGGTAAACTTTCCTTAATCACGTGAAAGCAATTGAAATTTTGAAAGATAAGAGTTTTTTTTTTAATTTATTTTTTTAAGGTTAAACTTCACAAGAGTTTTGGTAATAACCTTTGAATATGCATATCCCTTGAATTTTATGCTTTTTGCTTGGATTTTTCTTGTTTGTAAGATCTTTGTATTAAATTACCCTGATATCAATAGATTGCGCGACGCACATATAAGTTTAGATTGTTCCCCATTTCTCTTAGTCTGACATATTAATATCTTTTAAATCTATGTTTGTCTTAATCATAACTTGGTAAATCACTTGGGACCCTGTAATATATAATGTGATTTATTTGATGTTTGCGGTGATTTTAAACGAAATGGAATGGAATAAATGGAGCAAAAAGGAATCTTACCAACGGGAATAGACTCAAACGAGATAGTGCGGGTAAACTAGCAGTACGATAATGATGAAATTAAAGGACTTTTGCTTGGTGTGAAGCAAAGACGACAAAAAAGAAAATAGCACAAAGGAAAATAAAAAATGAGACAAAATACACATTTTTACATGTTTTAATATTCTTCATATTTTTGTTAAATTTTCTTCAATACCATAAACTACAAAACGTGCAGAACAACCATGAATGTTCCGCAACATTGCAATGAACTCTTTTGATAGCCTCCGTTCTCACCTCCGCTAAAGTAAGTCCCAAATCAACAAGAAACCAAGCAACCATTTCACAACACAATAGTACCATCCAACGGTTTTGAATTCTTATGATCTTCATCATCTTCACTAACCACACCATGTTCTCCACATGCAAGTATTTGTGCCTTCTTAGACTCATCCTCCCAATCAATCCTCACAACAAACACCAAGAGCAAAACCAAACAAGAAGCCACCCCAACCAAGAATCCCATCAGTAATCCTCCCAACCCCATCCCCATCTTGAATCCAAAAACCACTGCCAACGGCAAAGCCACCAAATAAAACCCACAAATGTTAGCATACATTCCCACCCAAGGCCTCGCGGTTCCTCTCACTATCGCTCCACAAACTGCTAACGGAAAATTAACAACTTCGATAATCGCCATTAGCAACATCATCCTCTTCACACTTCTAACAATCCCCTTATTATTGCTATACAACGGCCCCCACACGCCTCTTACAGAAGCCATGATCGAAGCACCAAGAAAGCCTAACAATACACTTATAAACAAAGAAACATAAGCTGATCTGTAGGCCGGTTTAGGCCGGTTCGCCCCAAGTTCATTCGACACACGAACTGATGCACAAGTTGCTAGAGATAACATAACAGAGTATAACAAGTAATCGAAATTTAACACGATGGCTAAGACTCCGACTAATTGTTTCGCGTTTGGAAGACGACCGGTTAGAAGGACTAATATCTCGTAACACCACCATTCGAGGCAGGTAGTTAAGCAACACGGCCCGCATAGCTTCATTAGCTTCATCCAGTCCTTTATCCCCTGTTCAAACCACCCTCCTTCTTCTTTCGATTTCTCAGCTATTGCTACGTAAAATCCGATTAATGCAACTACTACAAAATCTGTAATCCAAACTGCCATTGATATGCCTTCAAGCCCTTTTGCTCTAGAAAGCAATATATTAATCGGGATGTGCAGTGCAACTCCCAGAGTAGAACTAAACATTATAGGAAGAGTTATGTTCTGTGTGCTTAAGTAAGATTTCAGAGGACATAGAAATGAAGTTATAATCAAATCAGGGATGAGATAAATCAAATACTTCTTGGCTACAATCGCAATATCGTTCTGTTGCCCAAAGTGAATTAAAATTTTATCAACATTAATCCACAAGATAGCAATTGGGGCTGAAGTTAAAAGAAGCAAACAAATCGCCATTACAAGAGTTTTGTGGAGGAGCTTAAAATTCCTGGCCCCAAATGCTTGGCCACAAATGGGCTCCATCGCGCCGCAGAGCCCATTCAGAACTGAAAATCCGGTGACGTTTGCAAAGGTGAAACCAAGGGTGGCTCCGGCGAGGGGAAGCTCGCCGAGGCGGCCGAGAAACGCTGTGGTTATGGCGATTTTTGCGAACCATGTGAAGTTCATTGCTGTTAATGGGGCTGCGATTCGCCATTGTGTTTTGAGCTCTGAATAAAGGGTTGTTTGGGTGAAATTTGGAGAAGGGTTGTGATTGGTTTGTGGTGATTTTTGGTCCATAATTTTGAGTTATGAGCAGCTTTTTGGGTCTGTGATTATGTGTTTCTGTTAATGGAGAAGTGAAAGGTGTGCTGTAATCATGATAATAATGCAGGGCGAGGGCGAGTGCATGAGAGTCTTGAACTAGGTGTTGGTTTCGTGAAGGATGAAACAATATATTTATACATATATATAAATATATATATATATATATATAGAGAGAGAGAGAGAGAGAGAGGCAGGCTTTTTGTAATTTGTAAGAGCTAATGGAGAGTATGGTGCGTGATGAGAATACGAACTCCATACTTATATAGAGAAATGGCTCAGAAAAGTTTGTGATGCCACGTTATTATTGCATGTATCATGCCATCCGTGTGTATTTAATAATTAAAATGAGCACTTGTAATACTTTGAAGTAATGGTAGTTCGCAGCAGCGAGTAAATCATGTAGCAATAGTAACTACGAGTGGCTATATGAATTGTAATTAGTAGATATTATACATAGTAATTATAAATAGATAATATAATTAATGATGCAACTTTAAAATTGCATATATAGACACACTAAATAAGAGTATTTTAGGAAGTTTAAATAAAAACATATGCCAAAGGCCTGGTGTTATATTGACAGTATAAAATATATTATGCAAAGTTTATTTAAAATAGTTATTTTAAAACATCACAGAGAAATAAGAATCATAAATTGGTATAGACAAAATATAATAAAAGAAAAGGTGACGGAGAAAAGATGCAACTTCATTTATTTAGTAAATTAATACTATCTATTGCACATTGTAAACTAATTCAAAGTCATTAATATTCTTTTCTAGAAGAACTTATAAACTTTGACATCTTATTTTCAAAATTATGTAAATTTATGCCTTAATGCTTTCACAAAACATCTCATAAGGTATATTCTTAAATATCTTTTATATATAATATGTTTTAAAGAATTCGCAAATTTTTCCAAGTACCCTTCTAATTTGAGTTTAGTTATGAAATCTATCTATATATGTTAGTAATAAACACACATATATTTTGCAAGTATTAAGAAGTTAAACTATAGCACATATCCATTATTTATGATATATGATTTATGAACAAAAGAGTGAACTAAATTTGACATTTTAGAAATTGAAAGTTAATCAAGCCCACATCTCAACCATACACGACGGTTTCAAGTTTTATAATTTTTAGAGATGATAAAAGCAAATTGAAGCTTTCTTGAGAAAGGACAAAACATAAAGGAGCAAAAAGGAAAAAAAAGTACCTACCAAACAAGTCTTTATTCATCATGCACCTTTAAGGATCCCATTGTATTGATACTTGATAGGTGGGACAATTGAAAAAAAGCCTTGAATAAGAAATTATTAGATAAGTGATTTCACATAAAAGTTAGAGAGGATAACAAAATAAAAATGGGTGAATATATGATCTTGAAAGGAGACTGCAATAATACTTGTTGTGGTCCTCCAAAGTCCAAATGGCCTGTTGAGATTTAGTATTTCAGGGAGC
>JACFYI010001026.1:308784-325755 GCA_014898755.1 Handroanthus guayacan
GACAGAAAGTGATTTAGTGACTAAGTTGGGGGACAAAAAATGAAATTTTCCCTTTCAGCAAAATATAAGTTTCAAAATAAAAGATAAGAACGTAAAATAAGATGATGCAATCGATTTATAGTGGTTCGGTTTCCCTTCCATATTGCCTAAACTTGTCACTTAGGATTTTTAACCTATCAAATTATTTACTAATTAAAAAGTGAGTTCGTACAAAGAGAATATTCAAATAATTTAACAGAGAGGGTTAAGAAATCTCCCTACTAAGGGAGTACAACCAATTCTTTCTCTTTAGGAGAAAGAATAAGAAGGTGAACACTGCTTTGTGTCTTAAGCTGCTGCGACTAGGACTGGAACGATCTTCAATATGAGTGGCACCAGGGGAACTTCTGGCAGGGAATCGTATAAGGTTCTGGTAGACTGATGCTTCAAAAGCTACCGCCTTGCCTAACACATTCTGGACTCTTTTTCCAGACTGGTACTTCAAATTCAGAACTTAGTTCCAACAAGCATCTGTGCTTGCTTCCTTTTCTCCTTTACAGGTCCCTCAAGAGACATAAACACAAATGAAAGAATAGAGAGATTAAGATTAAAAAAAAAAAAAAAGTGGGTTAAGACTATTGTGTTACGATTTGTTTCACACTCTTAGAAAGCTCTACATTACTATTTTTGTGTTTTGTATTCATCTCTAATTTATAGAGAAAGAGTTAACAAATGATTTTGCTATTCAAGAAGACTAGATTTGAATTTGTTAAACATTGGAAATATATCTCTTTAGGCCTGAAAAATTGAATCTATTAGTTTAGGTAAAGTTTGACTAGGTTATGACTTCCAGAACAAATTTAAGTATGAGTAACTTTCTTGATGAGTTTAAATCCCTCAGAAGACATGCTTTCATTGGATACGGTCAAATCTACTTCTTTAGATGTTTTATATCCAAGTAGATCCAATCGGTTAGAAATCTGCCAATATTTAAATCTTGAGAGAACGTGTTGCATAATAAGTCTCTTATCTAAACATATCTTTGACCAAACCTCTTAGAAGGATGGAGAAGATCTTATCCAACTAGTTGAGATAGAGTTTGATATCAATTCGAAGAATTTGACCAAAAAACAATTTGAAAAACTTATCCAAATCCAACAGCTAAAAAAATATCATCATCAAGACATTTCCAACAAAATCTTTTCACCACACTGAGATCCTCATTGAAGGCAATTAGCTGCGAGAATTTGTCGTTACGAGTTTTTAGTAGCTGATGAAACCGACTAATAGCTTCGGGACTCAGTGGCACCTATTTCCCTCGCACCTATGCCGTGCCTTTTTCTTCATCGTATTCACAAAGATAGGCGTAGAATTCTCTTACTAACATTAAGTTAGCCAGTTCAAGAGGGTAATGCAGTTTTTACCTATCTCTTGTATTGATTAAAGCAGAAAAGTAGACAATGCTTATAAGACATTTCTCAAATCCCCTTTCTAGAATAAAAGAGATCTAAGTATATTGCCATTATATTCCAACTCAGCTTTTTCATAAAAAAATTGATGCCTATCATATTTGCTAGGCCCAGTGTTTGCCCTCTTTTTCGATGTCATTTTATCAAAATTATACTATACAAGAAATAGTGTTAGATAGAAAATGGCACTACATAGATTAGGGATAAGGAAAAAAAGTTCAGTAAGCAGAGTAACAAAGTATTTTCTATAATTATCTGCAAGCATGGTAATCAACAAGCAACTACAAACTTTCAAGTGAAACATGTTATTAAATAATCAATAATATAAATTCAAGATGAATTTGTTATTATTAATTTGAGATCCTTAGTTGTAGAGTTTGAATCCAATCCTTCCATTTAATTGCAATATTATGTGACCATACGGTTTATTGATATTAAAAATTGATAAAGCCATTTCTGCTAAACTCCTTACCAAAACCCATGTCCATAGCTTTCCTCTAACAAAAATGGCAGTTTCAACTCTAGCTAATCTTACTCTCTCCCCTCACCCTTATACGAATAACATACACAAATTTTCACACTCCACAACTTAGAACTCCTTCAAATCTCACAATGTATGTTCATATCATATTCTCTGTGATACCACTGCTAGCAACCCGTCAAAGAACTTCATGTTTGTCATAATATTATGCTAAATATTTTTTTATTGAGGCATTTTCTCAACATTAACTATAAACATTCAAGTAGTTCAATTATAATAATTTGTCTGAGAATGAAATCTAAAACATCCCATTGCCAGCAATGTAAATTCAACAAAAGAATTAATGCCTTTACCTTTAAAGAATCAAATCACCGACAAGTTGTGTTTGGTGGATGGCGGTGTCGAGAAGAGTTATGGTGTTCTTTTAAGTTTTACACTATGGGACTGCGGGATGCAGATGTTCATAGTAGGGATGCGGTCATCAGTGAATAGTATTTTTTCTTGGTCAAATTAGAATCCTCTTCCTCAGTCTCCTTCCTTAGTCTTTTCTTTTGGAATGATTATAATAGTCTTAGGGTTTCTTCTTTTTTTTTCGATGCTTTTTGGGCTTCAAAAATTTGATTTGAGAGTTTATTTTTTTCTTTTTGTTTAAATTTAATGAAAAATAGAATAAAATTGTATATTAGATTATTATTTAGATAGAAAATATTAAAAGGGCATTTTGGACAATGTGCTATTATCAAATTTGACAATATTTTAAATGATTTAATATAACTAATAGTTTATAAGGGTAATAAAGTAATTAAATCTGAGAAGCAATAACTCTCTCGAACCATTTGTACATTTCCAGAAGAAGATGTCATTCGTTTGATGAGAAATAAAAAGGAATAATGAAAATTCGAGTGGCTGAAGCTGAAGCAGCTACTTTCGAATTCATAGAAAGAAAAGTAATGACTGCAAAAATTTTACTAATATAGGATGTTAAATAAGAATCATAGTTAGCTTTCATACCATTTCGCTAATCACTAGTCTAACAAGTATGGAATTGGATCCGGCAGTCACATTCTGAAATTTTATGTAATTCAAACCTTTTCTCATTGATGTTAATTTGATCCAACGTGAATTGTAATATTTATCTCACCCTCCAAAACTTAGAATCATATTACCAAAATCATTGTGGGTTTCTATCATGATTTTGTTTCCTTTTATGCACATGGATATATACATGTACGTATTTTGCTGTTAGGGTTTGATTACATGTTTATTAGGGGTTCTTGGTTGTTAGCTACGGCCCTCAGTGATCCTCCATACTTGTATATATATGACCATTGTTCTCATTAATTAATATAGTGAATAATACATAGTTTTCTTCCCTGAATTTTCTAAATTATATCATGGTATCAGGTACTTTCTCTTAATTGTTTCTGTTGTCACCTTTCTTTTTCCTTGTTCTTCCATCACCATGGCTGAAACCTCTTCCACACAAAATCCCTTCAGCCCTATTATCTTCACCTCAATGAAAATTTAGCCCTCTTATTGGTCTTTCCTGTGCTCTCAGGTTCCAACTACCATTCTTGGCCGCATGCCATGTGAATGGTTTTCCTCTCCAAAAACAAACTTTTGTTTGTTAATGGCACCATTGAACCTCCGGCCTCCAATGATCCGTTATTTGCAGTTTGGGAAAGATGCAACACCATGGTGTTGTCATGGCTCACCAAATCCTTATCTTCTTCCATTGCCCAAAGCATTTTGTGGATGGACAAATCCTTCGACGTATGGAATGATCTCCGTGACCACTTTTCTCAAGGCGATATTTTTTGAATTTCAGAATTACAAGAGGAACTCTATTCCTTCAAGCAGGGCGATGTCTCTGTTACTGAATATTTCACTAAAATGAAGATCCTTTGGGATGAGCTTTTAGACATTCCTACCATTTACTACTTGCTCCGGTACTGTCCCTTATTCTTGTGGCGCCATCTCTACTATGAATACTTATCAACAGATTGACTATGTCATTCGTTTTCTTAAAAGTCTTAATGATAATTTTTCAACTGCTAAATCTCAAATTATATTGCTAGATCCCTTTCTTTCTATCAATCGCATTTCTTCTTTGGTAATCCAACAAGAGAGATGGACCTCTCCTCCATCATGCCCAGTAATATCTTTGCTCATAATCCCTCTTCACCTTCACAGTCTACTGCTTCCCCCAATACTTACTCATTTTGTTCTGGGAAAAGTATTTCCCCTGCTAAGAACACAGCTAAGTTATGCACATATTATGGGAAGCCAAAGTATAATGAAGCTACTTGTTATCATAAATATGGCTTTTCTCTCAAGTTAAAATTCCGCACACCTACTGCTAATGTCAATAACCGAGGCTCCAACTTCGGCTTCGTTCTCTACTCTTTCTCCCTCTTAGCCTGATGCAGCATTCTCATTTACCCCTGATCAATATTTGTAACTTTTGGCACTCATTCAACCATTTCACACCCGTAACCAAGTGGTCTCTAACACATCTGAGCCTGCTGATACTGGTACCCTCTCTTCTTCCTCCCACCCTCAATGTAATATTCTTTCTTTCTTCCCTTCCTCCCCCTCCCCTAAATCTCCGCTTTGGATGCTTGATATGGGTGCCACTGACCATTTGTTATTCTTTGTCTCTCTTTAGCACTTATAAATGTATTATGCCTATCTCCGTCTTTTTCCCTAATGGTTCTCAATTTTCTGCTCACATTTTGGCACTATATATTTTTCAAAATTTTTAACTTTTCAAAATGTTCTCTATATTGCACAATTCAGCTTTAACTTCTCTTTTACATTGCTATCTTTTTTTTAATAATTCTCATTGCTTCATTTAGGATCTCAACACTTGGAGGATGATTGGTTCAGTTGAGGTGAGGCAAGGATTGTACGTGCTCACTCAACCTGACCAACCCATTGCCTTTGTCAATTAATGCCATACCACTGTCCTATTTAATCTATCGAACTATAGACTAGGCCATCTTTCCAATTCTCTTCTTAATGTACTACATCAAACTGACTCATTTATCTCATGTAATAAAGATACTACTCCTTGCAATGTTTGTCATTTTGCTAAACAAAAGAAACTTTCTTTTCCTTTTAAGTATGTCTCGCACTCTTGTACCTTTCAGCCTTATTCACGTTGACATATGGGGTCCGTACTCCATCCTCTCTATCCATAATCACAATTATTTTTTAACTGTGGTTGACGACTATAGTCGCAATACTTGGATTTTCTTAATGAAACGTGAATTTGAAACACGACACCATCTCCAACACTTCATACCCATGATTGATACCCAATTTAACACTAAAATCAAAGCTATTCGATCAGATAACGGCCCAAAATTTTCCATGCATTCTTTTTACCAACTTAAGGGCATCTTACACCAAACTATATGTATTGAAACTCCCAAACAAAATGGCATTGTCGAACACAAGCACAACATGTATTAAATAGAAATAGCCAAATTGCCTAAACAGTGCTGGTGATATGCCATTCTCCACTCTACTTATCTTATTAATTGCACTCCTATTCCTCTTCTACAAAACAAATCCCCTTACGAGGTGCTCTATAATCATATCCTAGATTACTCTGTCATCCATGTTTTTGGCTCCTTGTGTTTCGCCTCTACCATTTTAGTGAACCATTCCAAATTTGACCCTAAAGCAAAGAAATATCTCTTCCTTGGTTTCAAAATAAGAACAAAAGATTTTATCCTGCTTGATTTAGATTCACATGAAATCTTTTTTTTTTTTTTTTGTCAATGTGCACTTTTATGAACGTATCTTTCCCTTCTCTCTAGAACCCACCACATCCACTAATGAAACCATTCCCTAACCCACTGCCTCTGATATCGTCTACCCTAATCCTATTTCACCATGAACCCTTTTCCCCACCACTGCCTCTCCTTCTCTTCGCCATTCTATGCGAGCTCGCAAAGTGGCTACCTACCTTAAGGATCATCACTACAATCTCTCCACACTGTTAGTTGTCATTCACTCTTCTAGGGGCTCGTTTACTTTGATAAATGGAATAAAAGTATGATAGATAAAATGTATGATTAAATATAGGATATGATTATTTTGACATAATAGTATTGTGTTTACCTTGAAGGATTGTTTGAGGATAAAGTAATAAGGATAAATGTATAATTTCCAGTATACCCTTAACATGAGTAAAAGTTATAAAAAAAAAAAAAAAGTGACTTCCTCTGTGAATGATAACAACACTTTCTTAAGTCATTCTTACTTCTTCTCCTTTGGCTTCCTCTATAAATGAGAACAACACTTCCTCAAATCATTCTTACTTCTCCTCCTGTAATTCATCAACAAAGAAAAAGAAAAAGAAACTCATTCTTCTTCAAAAAAATTAAGAAAAAGCTATAACACATGGATTTCTTCGAACCCATTCTTTTGGCTTCAGTTCATGAAAAAAAGCGATAAATTCTTCTTAAAAAAATTAAGACAAAGCTCCAAACAACATACTTCTTCAACTTAAACCCATTATTCTTTTTGTTTTCTTCTTATTCTTCTTCAATTCATCAAAAAAAAAAAAAAATGCAAAAGAAACCTATTCTTCTTCTTCATTCATAGAAAGGAAACTCACGTCATCCTCGATTAGCTTGATTTCCAACTTCTTCCACATCATGATTTTGTCTTCCAGAGCATTTTTCTAATTTTATAGTTAAATCCCAATTTAAAAGAGCTCGCAAAACCAAATAAAAAATGTTGAGGTTTTTGGTATGCATTTGGTTGATTTGTGAGAGGAAGAAGAAGCTCCAAGTAGCAATAATTATACATGGAAATTGGAAGGACAATTTTGATATTTTACATAAAAAGCATGGATGGATTATACAATCACATCCATGAGGCCTTGATAAGTTATCAAGAATTTTTGCATTTTTGTGCCGAGCTAGCCCAAATAATAGGCCTTATCAAATTGCCAATAAAGCAAAGTAAATGGTAGATTGGGTTGGATAAAATTGTAAATCCAACCCAATCATCCATAGTAAACAAGCCCTAAGGGTACTCCATATCCTTTATCTTCTATCATCTCTTATGATAAATTATCCTCATCTCATCGTTCTTTTAATCTTTCAATTTCTTCTCATGTTAAGTCTCATACATACAAGCAAGCTATTAAACATGAGCATTGGCGAGAGGCCATGTTTTCTGAGATTGTAGCCCTTGAGCAGTATAATACTTGGTTGCCCACTAATTTACCACCTTGAAAAATAGCTATCGAATGCAGATGGGTGTTTCAAATTAAATACAAGGCAGATGGTTTGTGTGGAATGCTATAAGGCTTAGCTTGTGGCCAAAGGATACATGCAAATGAAAAGAGTGGACTATTTCAATACTCTATCACTGGTGGCAAAAATGATGACTATTTGGTTGTTGCTTGCTTTAGCTTCTATTCACAATTGGCATTTACAATAGCTGGATGTTAACAACGCCTTCTTACATGGCGATTTTGATGAGGAGATGTATATGGTGCTTCCTCCTAGTTTTCTTTCTTCTAATCCCACTAAAGTTTGCAAATTGCAGTATTCTCTCTATGGCCTCAAGCATGCTAGCAGGTAACGATTCTCCAAATTATTTAATGCCCTCATTTCCCTTGGCTACACTTAGTCCAAGTCTAACTATTCCCTATTTGTCAAGTTGCGTGGTTCTTTTTTTACTGCACTCCATGTTTACGTCAATGATGTGGTCCTAGCCGGCAATGATCTGGATGAGATAAATTCCATAAAATCATATCTGGATACCACTTTTAAGATCAAGGATCTTGGTGCTCTCAAATTCTTCCTTGATTTGGAAATAGCTTGCAGTTCTAGGGGTCGGGTATTTCTATTTCTTAACGGGATATGCTTTGGATATTCTTGTTGATGTTGGATATCTTGGTTGCAAACCACTTTTGACTTCTATGGATCTAACTTTAATTAAGTAAAAACACAAGTGATCCTCTCCAAGACGCTTCCTCTTATTGCCAATTGAATGGATGATTGCTCTATCTCTGTGCCACCTGCCCATACTTATCTTATGTTGTTACTCAGCTTTGCCAGTTTCTTTCTGCTCCTGCTTCAGTGCATTTGTCCGCTGCACACTGTGTCCTTCAATATGTCAAATCTTCTCCTGGCAAAGGTCTCTTCTCTCCTGCCAATTCCTGCATCCAACTCAAAGCCTTTATTGATTTAGATTGGGCGGGCTGTGTTGATTCTCAATGTTGTTTCCTTTGTGATTTTCGATCATGATTTTGTTTCCTTTTCTGCACATGGATATATACATGTAAATCTTTTGTTGTTAGGATTTGATTACATGTTTATTAGGGATTCTTGGTTGTTAGCTGCAGCCCCTAGTGGTCCTCCACACTTGTATATACAAAAACCATTGTTCTCATTCATTAATATAGTGAAGAATACACGATTGTCTTCCATGAATTTTCTGAATTATATCAAATCACTTTAATTGTTTTTATATATAATCTTGGTACATTTAATAATGACCCCATATTTTTCTTCCTTTTATTTTTTAATTTCTTGATGTCCTTTTTTTCGTTAATGTAAATATTAAAAATGGACTTTGAGTCCAACTCAAACTTGAAAACTAATTAAAGATTTTCCAATGCCATACAAGGAGATCATAACCCATACACTTTACGATGTAGGTTCTAAGAATGATAAAGTGCTAATATAACTCCCGCATGCTAGACATGAACATTTGGAGCATGGAGTAACAAGAAAAGGGTAGCCGAACAATGATGGGTGGCTGAACAATAGTAGGGTAAGATCTTACTTTGCTGCTATAATGGAAATGAACCTCGGATATAAGTACTCAATCTCAAAAAATTAACTTATAATGTGAGAATTGCCAAGGACATATAAAAAGACAACAATCCATATACTTTAATGGCATGTGATTTTAACGGCAAAAAACCTAGATTTCTCTTAAATGCTAGAAACTTTCAATATTATAGAAAATGCAAGTTCTCTTTAAGAAGGAAAACTATACGATCCACAATAATTCATTACACTCTAGACATTGTGGTCTTTAATTTCGCATTCCACGTGTATTTGTTACTCATTCGAAAAGCATATATACATAGTTTTTATGGTAGTGGTGGTGTGTTCTCTCTCTCTCTCTCTCTCAAACAAATTTTCTTTAGTTTTTTTTTTCTTTTTTTGAATTATCTTCTTTTCTTACTTTGACTCGTTGTGTTTAATTTATGATTCTTCTTCAATATCATATTTTATCCTTATTAATTCTACAACCAGGTGTTAACATGCACATGAAGCTTAGAAATTTCATTCCTTCATTGATCGTACCCCTATATTAATCTCATTTTGAGTGGAATGCAAATAGCACCAAACTTATAGGATCAATTATACTTTGTTGCCTCATTTTTAATGTGCAATTAACCTCTCAATCATTACAACATGTTTGGTATCAGCTCATAAAACATAAATCCGGCATAGCACCCACATGTTTTCAACATAAGGCGCAGTTAGAATGTTTCAGTAAGAATATTTATCCTAACAAAATTAGGACTAATGAGGGCAAAATAAGTAAATTTAGTACTGCAAGTTAGTCCCAATTTATCCCTAATTTTTTTGAGAAAGAAATATCTTTACTAAAACAATTTTGTTGCACTTGTGTTGAAAACACATAGGAGTGAAACCAAATATTTTGCAATGATTTTTTTTTTCTTTTTTTTGATGGAGGGAGTGGGGGGGAGTGGGGGGAAGTGGGGTTAAAGGTACGTTTCACGAAATCGAGAGGCAAAGTGCAAATGACTTTATATGTTACGGGGATGTTTACATTTTGCTCTCTATTCTTTTTGTTACATTATAAATTTAAATTGCCTGATTTTAATAATTTATATATCTCACAATATACGTACAACTATCAAATGGTAATTTTTATTATTTGAAATACCTTAGGGTTAATTATATTTTACTATCCTCCGATATTATGAAATTATCAACTATTACCCTCGTGGTTTAAAAAAAATTAACCCTAATAAGTTTATAAAATTCCCATATCATCCATTTGGTTAGCTTTTTTGACGAAAAATTAATAATATTTTCCCCTTTTAGTCTCTAAAATCACAATGGCCAAGTACAGAGATATAACGGGTAGCTAGTGCAATATAAAAATTGGAGGATATCGTTAGTTTTCAATCAAAAAGTCTAACAAAATGGATAATTTGATAATTTCGTAAACTTATGGGGGTTAATTTGTAATTTTTAGACTACGAGGGTAATAGTTAGTAATTTTATAATTTTAGAGGATAGTAAAATGTATTTAATCCAGTACTTTAAATTATTGTTTAAGTGAATCAACTAATTAATCGATACCTTATTAAAGCATAATCAAAATAATAATAGGTCCGTAAAACCCGAACTAATCATGCAAAGAAATAATGGCTGTTGAGTCTAGATGAAAACCTTTCAAAGCTTAAATCAGTACATAAAAATAAGTTAAGATGTTGCAAATAGTTTGCGATAATAGAATGCATAGCCTGGTTATTTTGTAGTTGATGATAATCATCAAAAGTGCTTGCTGGAGTCTAGAAAATCAAGATCATCAGCTACAACCAATCCATTCCTAACACTAAAACTTTTAGCCTTAGCTACAAAATTAGTGTAGCTAAATTTGAAATAAATACTCTTATATCTAACTCTTAATTAGCTGCAAAACTGACAGTAAACAGGTCCAACGTCCTGGTTACTAACAAATTTGTCATTTTAAAAAAAATTACATTTATAATGAAAATTTGTAATTTAATTTGTAGCCATTGCTATGAAGTTAATTTTGCAGTAGCTTTCTATAATGGATGGTTAGTTTTTCTTAGAGTGAACATGAAGACGATACATTTAAAAAATATAAACAAAGTTAAAATTATGCATTCCATTTTGTAATTTTATTATTGCTGTCTAGTTTCTAAGTGGCAATCCGCATCATAAGGATTAGTCTTGAGTTATTATCTATGATGCACAGATACGGATACGGCGACACGGATTTTTCAAAAATTTTAGGATACGACACGCTAAGGATACGGCTATATTATATATATAATATATATAATTATAATATTATATACATGATAAATACACCTTATCAAGCATAATTTCGACTGAAAAACAAGAATTTAACAACAATTAATAATTCAACAGAAATTACCAATCTAATTAACAATTCCACAACATAAATCTCAATATGCAAATTAACTAATACTTTATTTAATTTTATATTTTTACTATTTTAGACTTTTTAGTTTTTATTTTACTTTTTAGTTTTTAGAAAATGTTACTTTGATATACTGTTCCAACTTTCATATAAAAATATTAAAACCAAAAAAAAAAAAAAAAAATGACAGCTGTGTCCCTTCCCGTGTCCAGCCGTGTCCTTCGCATATCAGGCCGTGTCCCTCACATCAGGCCGTATCCTCCCGTGTCCGGGCCGTATCCATCCCGTATCCATTTTTTTTTTTTAATTGCCGACACGCCACGTGGCGTGTCGGATACGTATCCCACCCGTATCCCATGCATATCCGACACTGCATTTTATATTTTTTTGAAGTATCCGTGCATTATAGGTTATTATTCCTTTTCCAGAAGGGAAAAAAAAAAGGCGATTTGAGTTATTAGTCATTAATAAGAAAAAATAAATATTGATCTGGTCTAAGAATTGGGCCAGGGATCAAAAGGTAAAAATTAGGGATCTTAACTCCTGAATGCAACTGAATTCGATCGAGTGATCTCTATTTAGCGAAAATTCTTTCTAGCGCTCTTATGTGCAAAAATGAGTGTGTCCCTCCCAAGTGGCCGTTTGGGACTATTTATAGTACTTAGACCGTGGATTAATGGGCTTATGTGTTTAGGAGCCCATGTTTTTAAAGACTACTTGCTTCATTAATTATTTTAATTTATGATTTACTTGTCGGGTAATTTTACCTTTCTACCCCTAGAGGGTATAGTGGGTATATCAAATATACAAAATGTCAAAAGATTCCACTATCTTGTATTTTTAGTTGCCTTGCTAGGATAAGTATAATTCACGGATGGAATAATCACCTTCAAAGTGGATGCTACAATGGAATTTATTTATATAGAATTAAAATATAGAAGATATGATGAACATTCGTAGGAATTTTCTGGAATAAATTAGGTTCAAGAATGATATATATGAACTGTGACTTTTACCAGATGAATTTTTTATGGAGATACTTTTTAATTTTTCTGAATTATATTCCAGCTAAAATCCTAGGAATCAAGAGATTAAACGAATATTTAAGTCTTGATAAAGAGCATAAGAAGATACGCACACCACTGGCAACGTGTAAGTAATTTATGTAGGTGCAACCTTAGAATAATAATATAATGGAATCACCCCACTAATTTTATTCTTTATTTATTATTATTTTTTTGCACTGTTAGCACACTTTGCTTACTCCATTCTAATTTTTAGCATAACAAGTATGAGCGAATCAGATTACAAGCAAAATTCAGGAGAAAAGTAACTTTAATGCTGAGAGAGAGAGAGAGAGAGAGAGAGAGAGAGAGAGAGAGAGAGAGAGAGAGAGAGAGAGAGAGAGAGAGAGAGATCCACCACTTTTACATGAATCTTTGAGATGCTATCCATCCAAAATTTCAATTTTCAAATTCTAAATTTACTTTCGTAAATGTAGAAGGAGCTTTATTAAACACTCTCAAAATCACTTTTCAGTAATTAAAAGTTATGGTACCAAAAGTAGGCGTCTGGCATTACTTCTTCTTTAGAAAATATTGATTTCCGTATAGAGAAATTGAGAAGCAATTGTAAAAATGAGTAGTAAAAATTAAGAGTTTATAATTAAAAATTAAAAAGTGCTAAAAATTAATTGTGGTCTTTGCCAAAAAAGCGATTTTTCACATATTTAATAATATTTTTAAATTTTATATTATAAAATGAGGATAATAAATTATTTTTTGTAAAACTATTTTAACCGAAAAATCGAAGTTATATATTTTTAGATTTTGGCTGATTTTAACTTAAAATCACTTTTTCAAAAGTAGAAATTACTTTACTAGTAAGAAGGTGTTTGTCATTGCTTCTGCGTTTAAAGGAAATTATTTTCATATAGAAAAATCAAGAAGTTAGTTGTCATGCCAAACGCCTTCCTAGTATTTGTCAGAACTTACAGGTGTGACGGATTTTAATTTGAATTTTGAAATACTTTTCACAAAAAAAAAGGTGGATTTATCCCGTACCCAAGGCCCAATGACAAATTGAATACAATCCAAACCCGTTAGACAACCAAGCCCATAAATAACATTCTCTAATAAGTTGTATGGATTTAGGTGTTGGGTGGTCCGACAGGGAAAGCAATGCCGGCGGCTAGGCAACCGGTGTCAAAAGTTGAATCGCGGAAGATGAAAACTGATAGGTAAGTGAAGTTGAGGGAGTTAACTTTTGGGGGAAGGTAGAAGAGCATTTGAAGAATGAAGAATGTGGACTCCATGAAAAAATGGGTGATGACAAAGTTGGAGGGGAAATTTGTTGGACTTTTTAGGTGTCTCAGGGGTCATAATCTAAGATTCATTTTAAGAACTTTTCATAATAGACTTGGAGAAATTAAGTGTTGTATCCTTTTATAGAGAATTGTGTGTTGATTATTATTTAAAGAATATTCCTTCGAATTTGGGTTTCAGGGGGTGAAAGCAAATATATTGCGATGGTTTTGGGGGAGGGGTAGTTGCACGTTCAAAAAATTAGATGGCAAGGTACAATTGACCCTATAGATTAGAATATGTTTGCATTTTACTCTATATTAATATATATACAAATATACTATGTATAAACCACTAATTACCTCTTTAATTGAGTTATGTACATTTTCTTAAATATATTAATCATATTTTAATTATGAGAAACATACAAATTAAGTCCACAACTCTACCGCTATGAGAGGTGCAAGATTCGAGTCCCACCGCTAGCTTGTGGGTGTTTGTTTACTATATAGTAACATTTGTCTACGGAATAGTAGTGTAAGTATTTGAATTGTATTTGGTTCTTATATTTGATGTTTTAAAATATATTATGTAATATACACCCACATATATTATGTGAAAAAAAAAGGTCCGCAACTCCACATTATTAATATATATAAAAAAAGTACACGCACATATATATATATATATATTATTTTATACCTCCAGTGTATATGAAGTGGTATTAGGGAGTTCATAACATATATGCATGCATATTTATGGGCTATAAAGTAGTATCGCTGTGTTATGAATTTTTCCAAACTTCAACTTTTAGTATATCATTTATTTCTTTAACTTATCAAAAACCCCAACAAATTTTCGTGTGATGTAATCACTTAAGCTACAATCATGTTAAATTGAGTATCTTCCAAGCATAAAGGGGTGTCTTACTGATTAACCAGAAGATAACAACCCTCTGATTGATCAATTTATTTATACGAATGGGGTCTACACTGAGATAGGGACTAAAGCAGCTGGGACGTTTCTAGGTTAATATGGTTGCTACAGTGCCTGCCTATGACTCTTATGGCTGGGGTATTTATAGGGGTGTGCCTGACAGATTCCTTGGTAGAATCTCCATGTGGCATGATCTTCATCTTCCAGGTGTCCCACCCCAACGGTTGAGATTTTCCGGGTCTCCCGCCGGGTCCGGCCCGACCCATTGAGTGAGCTTCATGGGCTCCATCCTATTGGGCCTATACAGTTTGGGCCTCTTCCCAATATAATTGAGTAGGTTCATTATTGGTTTGGGCTCTCTTTTCCCAAAACTCCATTTTTCCTCCAATCACTTACAATTCAAAGTAATCCATAAGACATATTTGAATGAAATTTATCAACAACAATTAAAAAATTATATTCTCTAATAATTGTATGGATATAACTTTATCATGTAGGCCACCGTGGCCGAGCTTGCTTGAAGGGCTCGAGTATAGTATATTTACTTATTTTGATATGTAATTTCTAATTATTTTTATATTATATTAAAATTTTATATTTTATCTATATTTTTTAGTTAATGTCTAAACTTCAGATCTTCTTTAAATTTTGAGTTTAGTATTCTAAATCAAGTTTTGTAAATATTTTGATTTTATATTTATATGTTTTCAATCACATAATACGCACAAACTTTAAAAAAAAAAAAAAAAAAGACAATTGTATGGGAGCTCACCCTCCATGGGCATGCCTAAGGCACAATGCTCGGCAACTAAGGTCTAGCTTAAATTTCAGTGGTCGAGCACAATCATATTCATTTTTTTGTGCTTAATATTAAAATTGTTTTGTTTTGATAATTATTATTAATTACTAAGTTTTATTTTAATATATTAATGTTAATATTAATTATTAATATCATGTTAATTGTTAATTATTAATGGTTGATATCCTTAATATTAATTAGTTATTCTTTTTAATATTATCTTTTAGATTAAAATGGAATTGTGGGTTTAAATTGAACTATTGAAGTAGGATTGCAGTTGTTCAGTAGAATTATGAGAATCTAGAGAATTTTTGCTAAAAAGAAAGTGTTTGTTTAAAGTGAGATTACAATGAAAAGGATAAAAATATCCAAATTACTTAAAAAAGGTTGTACTGAAAATAGTAACCCCTTTATCAATCAAAGTTATCGGACACAAAACTAATACATAATCTTCTCCCAAGGCCCACCTAGATGCCAGAAGGCCCAATGACAAATTCATAACAATCCAAAGCCGTTACCCGACCCGACCCATAAATAACTGGACGGGTTTTGAGACGACGTCGTGTAATGCTACCTAAATCCCGAAGAGCTTGAGCGATTGATTTGAGCTATCAGCTGTGCTAGACTGAAGCATTCCACTCTTCTTCTGCAATTATCTTAAACCCTAAATGAATCTCTAATTCCCCAAGGCCATCGCTGTTCGACGGCCCTTTGAATCTCATCGAAGTTTGCTATCAATCGACCGAAGCCTTGAAGGCAGCGCCGGTTTGTCCAATTTCAGATTTTCGCAGAGTATCAAGATTTAAGATTGTTCAAAAGGTGGATTTATCCCGTACCAAGGCCCAAAGGAGAGGCCCAATGACAAATTGAAGACAATCCAAACCCGTTAGACAACCAAGCCCATAAATAACCGGGCGGGGTTCCGAAAATATCGTCGTAGCTACCTAAATCCAGGCAAGCCCTAGCCACATTTCCACAAAAACCCTGAACTTCCCAAAACCCTCTTGTTCATCTTCTTCTAGCCTTTCTCACTCGCTCTCATTCTCTAGTTCTGCTGGTGTAGAAAATGGCGTCAATGGCAGTCCGAAACTCGAATTCGAGGCGCCTGTTCGCACTCTCGCCGCAAATTTACTCGTGGTGCTGCCGGGGAGCTGCCGTCTCATCGCCATTCTTTCCCTCCGAATCGCCGATCGCTTCGCACCAGAGTCAAAACCCTTGGTGGAGATCCATGGCTACCTTCACTCAGACGTAAGGCGCATAATCTTGTTTGTGCATATTTTCATTTCCTTGTATTCATCCTGTCACTTGATGCGGATGTTTAAATGGCGCTTTTAGATAAGTTCTCCGCGAGTTGTTTACCTAAAAAGCTTATTCATATGGTAAATATGTACTTAAGGATTGATTAGTTTTTTTTACTTGGCTCGAGAAAATTCGAAGGTGGAGTTTGGTTATTGCACATCTGATCTGTATTAGGATAGAAGCGAGCATGAAATTGGACTCTGGAACTTCAATCTATTGAAATTGGTTCTTTGTATTAATTTGTTTAATGTATTGCTTGATATCAGAAAACCTCACGTGAATGTGGGAACAATTGGACATGTTGACCATGGAAAGACCACCTTAACTGCAGCGATCACTAAGGTAGGGTTGGAAATAGTTGGGTATTATTTGTCTCACAATATACAGTTTCCCTTCCCCTGACTTTTATTGAGATTCTTTGTCATTCTTAATTTGTAAACCGCATTATCTTATATTTGTGGTGTTTACTTACATTATATTATGTTGTTTGCCACT
>JACFYI010001028.1:23514-35803 GCA_014898755.1 Handroanthus guayacan
AGATCCACCAAATAATAGTTCCGCCTTTGCCATACGATTGCGCTAATTGTTATTATGATTTAGCTCGTTTATGCTCTTGTCGAGCTATTGTTTGTGCTCTTGTCGAGCTATTGTTTATACTATTGATGAGCTATTGTTTATGCTCTTGTCGAGCTATCGTTTATGCTTTCGCTAAGCCATTCGTTTATATTGCTTGTGAGATAATTGCAATCGTTGGCATGTTCATTTTCATTGTTGAGCTTATTGCCTCTTTATTCGTTTATTAGCTTCTTTATTCTTTTCCATTCCATAGCAATGCTTCTTACTAAGTCAGTGGACTATTATTCAAATATATTACCATGTGTAGGTATATATGCATTTGGAGCTCTTTAGGTTCGTCTTAAGCTCTTATGCTTTAGTTTGGTTGATGGTTTACCTGAATAATGATGTAAATGGCTTGTAGCCATTAGATTTGTATTAGGTAGTGAAATCTGTACATTACCTTATGTTTTGGTTTTATTTTGGGCTTGTAGCCTTGAGACCATAGTTTGTAAAGGTCCCTATACGTTATTGGGGTTGTATAAATATGTAAATGTAATATTTAGTTATTTCCGTTGCATTGTTGTTAGCTTGGTAAAGGTCCGCCTACCCATAGGTGGCGTTGCTAGCCCAGGGGCGGCCGTCCTTGGATCCCGGGGCGTTACAGGTGGTATCAGAGCACAGGATAGGAAGCCCTAAAATTTCTTAATTTGTTATTATATATATATTCTACGATTTCCTTCATAGCTACTAACCTCGTTTGTCGATCCTTGGTTTTGATGTGGGTAGATGGACAAAGGAAAAGATAAGGCCGCGAAGTTCATGAATTCCACTCATTGCACTAGCAAGGAGTTAGGTCGATTCGATGCCATGATTGGTGATCCTGATGTCAACATTGCGGGTGGTGATGATAGGATTGAAGTTGTTGGTAATGAGGGTGATAATACTATTAGTAATGAAGTAATGATTGGAAAGATTGGTGGGAATGTTGGAAATGATGGAAATGACCACGACAATAATGTCGTTGTCGGGAATGATGTGGTTGGTAATGAGGGAATTAGGATGAAATGGAAGACAAGGTGCTGGAATTAGATCTTTGGGATAGGAACTCTCTCTCGGGACTTATGTCATAGGATTTGACTAAACTAAGTTTATGATCATTTGGTATGATGAGTAATGCTTAAATGTATCGGATTGCAATTGGGAGGCCTACCAAATTGCGAACCGTTATATTTCTGCGTTAATCATTTGATCCTAGATTTACAAGAAAGGTAAGAACTGCATTTAGAGTGCCTCCATCTCATGTGAAGTAAAGTTTGCCGATGGTGCCTAAGGTACTAGTCATCGGCGGGGGTGGCAAGCCATGATAGTGGATGAAGCCGGGTGATACCTCAAGGATCCCGAAGTAAATACACATAATAGACACCGAACTTGAGTGGTTCGGGAAGCATTGAAAGGACCATGATGACGATGACATAGATAAGGATCTGAAGGATAGGTTTAGTAAGTGAGGGACTTGGTTGTAACATGTAGTGGTAGCCTTAAGTGATACCAAATTTTGTGGAGCCTAGCAATGGAGGTATGGTAAAACACTAGGCATAATGCGGTAATGGTTATATAGCCCTCTTCTTTTGTTTATTTCGGAAATGGTTTAGCACCCATAATTTTGCTATGAAATGACAAGTATTTTGAACATAGATAAGTACGGGATTTGTAGTATCTCTTATTTTAAGCCTTGATGTTATATATATTCTGTGATCAGACAAATTTTGGAATTTCATGACAAATAGGTTATTGCAATGATACTAGGAAATATCATTGGTTCATTTTAGAAAATCATAGTGATAAGAGAAGGAACCTTAAACAATGGAACTTCTAGGAACGTAGTAGGCCAAGATGAGTTTTATTTGAGGAATTGCGGACACTAGAAATCCCAAATAACGTAGAAAATACATTATCGCGAGAGAGATCATGTGGAAAGACTTTTCCTATGGGAAATGAGCCCTGTACGGGTTAATTAATCGTACCAGTACAGCAATTTGTAAATTGATATTGATAGCCGGTTGACCCAGGAACGTGATATCGAGGAAAATTTTAAGAATAAATTGTTAGCTAGATTTCTAATATTTAGTCCACCTAGGTTCAAGGGTGAGCCGGGCAGAAGCGTGGATTGCGGAGATTGAGGAAATCCTCCAAATACTTAACAATGAGTTAGCATGCTACCTTTCTTGTAATTGTAATAGGATTGTGTGGATTTGGAAAGAATTTAGAGCAAGAAGGAGAGGGGTGGACCCACGCAAGTAGTGGGAGGTAACACCCTAATCCAAGATTTCTAAGTCAAGTTTGACTCTAGTGTTACGTATACTTCTGTACCTGCTGTAAGCATTAAGCGAGTGGGTTTGACCTCAGAAATTATAAGAACCCCCATAAAAGTTCAAACAACTATAGGAGAACGTTACGGAACATGTGTTAGGTATCCCAATTACCCCATAAGCCTTGAAAACTTAAAATTTATTACACATCCCATTACATTACCAATCTGGGATTATAATCTTACCCTAGGAATGGATTGGTTGTACTAGTATCAGGCTGAGGTAGACTGTTTTGCTAAAACAGAAAAACTAGAAATGGGAATTTAGGCTGTTATTGGTGTTAACTCCCGAAACAGTAAAACTATTACTATTTTGGCAGTAAGGCCAAGAGAATGATAAGAAAGGAAGAATTAGGATCTTTGATCTATTTGACAAATAAGCCACGAGATACCATGAAAATGAAGGACGAGATACCATGAAAATGAAAGACGTGAGAATAGTTAGAGATTTCTAGAAGTGTTTCTTGAAGAGCTGGATTTAATACCCCAAATAGGAGAGTGAGTTTGAAATCAAAACTATTTCTGGGGTAGTGTCGTTCTCGAAAATCCTTTGCAAAGTACCCGTAAAGCTGAAGGAACCAAAAGAGCAACTTTAGGAACTGTTGGACAGGAGTTTTATAAGGTCGAGCTCGTTCTTTTGAGGAGCTCCAATTCTAATTGTAAAGAAAAATGATAGTTCACTTAGGATGCGTAATGACTATAGAGAGTTGAACGAAGTGAGCATCAAAGAACGAATAGCCGCTACACCACATTGATGAATTATTTGATCACCTTTAGGGATCTGTGGTGTACCCAAAGTTAAATTTATGACAAGGGCACTCCCAAATGGAAAATACGGGAAGCAGACATTCCTAAGATCACATTTAATTCACGATATGGACATTTTAGGTTTGTTGCAATGCCATTTGGGTTGACGAATGCTCTTGTAGCATTCATAGATGTGATATATTGAGGTTTCTGTATATGTCTTGATTATTTGGTCGTAATTTTCATCGAAGAAATCTTGGTGTACTCTAAGTTGAGAGAGGACACAGAGAACAATTCGCATCAACTATAGGCCCAGTAGTTCTTTAGACGTTTAAAGAACGTCACCTGTATGCCAAATTCAATAGGTGTGAACTTTAGCTAAGTAAGGTAAACTTCTTGGGACATGTCATATCCCAAGATCGTCTTGAAGTGATTTAGATAAAGTAGAATTCATACTTAACTGAGTAAGATCAACACGGTTACCGAGGTGAGAAACTTCTTGGGATTACCAGGGTATTAGCTAGATCTCTCGCCCAGTTAATCCATAAGGATCAAAGGCTTGAATGGAATAAGGAGTGCGAAGAGAGCCTTATCGAGTTGAAAAAAGGATTAACTATAGCTCCAGTACTCGCACTATCTGATAAGTCAGAAGAATTTATAGTATATACGGATGCTTCTAAAGAAGTTCTGGGCTATCTATTGATGCAGAAGATTTGTTATGTTTTCAGAAACAGGATTGTGTTCCTGCAAAAATATAGTAAAAATTGTTGACAAGAGCCCATTAAACTAAGTATTCAGTACATCTTGGAGGAACAAAATGTGCATAAATTTGAAGTAGAAGTTTTGATGGGATGGCATTAAAAGGATATAAGTGAGTATATTCAAAAATGCCCGACCTGGTAACTCGTGAAGCAGAACACCAGGGACCCAAAGTTTATGGCAAGATTATGGGAAAGTTCACAAGAACTTTTAGGGATTAAGTTGTTGTTTAAAATGATAACTCATCCTCAAACTGATGAGCAATCAGAAAGGATGATATAGCGTATATAGAACTACCCGATCTTAGATTTCCAAATTTGCAAACTTAAGAATCGTTGGATATCCCACTTGTTTGAATAAAGATGTGAATCTGGGGACCAGATTCTTTTTAGGAGGGGAGAATGTGACAATCCGAAAATTTTCCTAATTTAATTTTAAAGTGAGAAAATTTATCTAATTAAATTCTCAGCCAAATATTTTCCTTAATTTGATTTTTGAACTCTCAATTTTCAATCGATAGACGTTTTAAAATATTTTTTAGAAAATTGCTAATCGGTAATCGATTTCTTACCGATTTGAGATTTTTCTCCCAATCAAAAATATTTTATTACTTCCAAAAGATTTATTTTACATCCAAAAATTATTGTATACAATATTTTGGTTCAAGAAATGATTTTTATTCCAATTTATAGCCAAGAATTTAGTTCAAAACTTAATTTGTTATACCATATGTAATACACCAAAGTATACTACAAACTAAAACAAAAACATATACATATATATACTTATACATATATAGAGGGATTCACACACAAATAGCAAAGATATTTGCATATTATATGTCAAAATTAATTTTCAACCAAGTTTATGGCATAATTGGACTAATAAGCTAGAAACCACAACCAAGTGACACCTAGCATCAATTTTAAAAATACCCAACAAATCCCAACATCTCTTCTATATGAAAAACAACAAATTTTTAGAAAATGGACTATAATTTTCGTGCACGGAGGCAAGGAGAAAAAGAGAGAAAAGAGAAAGAGAGGAAAAAGAGAGAAAGAAAGAAGAAAAATTTGCTAGACCAATTTTCTTCATCTTTGTCTTCTTTTCCAAAGGAATTTCCACCTTTTAACATCAATTTAAATTTAAAATTAACTCAAGAAAGGGAAAAGGAAGGTTGCTCACTTGGTAAGATAGGAATTTTAATTGTTATGTGTGGCGTTCTCTATATAGGTATAGAATATGGTATAAAACTTATGATTTTGATTTCCATAGGTTTTGATTGAGGTGTGAACCACTACTAGCAAGTTTTGGATTGGCTTATAAGGTGAGGATCATAGCTATTCTCTCTTTTGCATATTTGCTATGGATTGGAACTTGTATCGATTAATTTCAAGTCTTGTGTCGATTGAATCGTATCGTTGAAACACATTGGAATTTCTTGTTTGGGACACTTGATTCGATTGAAACCTTGACTGCAGCCTATGCTATTGTATTCTTGATTATGTTGGAGGCTTGACGAAGTTGAAATTATGGACAAAAAGAGACTTTAACCATTTAATACTCAAAAAACACCAAGATTGATATTTTGCCAAAATTTTCTCTAAACTTAAAAATTAAAAATCTCAATGATGAATAGAACAAACTAAGGCTAAATTTTACATTTTTAGAGGTCTGATTTGTGAAGGAGTTCATACAAGAAAGAAAAAAATATTTTTCCCGGTTACTGTTCACCGGGCGCGACCGCGCCCGTTTTCGCGCGCGGACGCGCCTGGGACAAAAAATTTGAAAGTTTTATGCGTGTCCGCACCCATTGTGTCCGCGGTCGCGCCCATTCCAGAATGTTTTGTATTCGATTTTGAGTGGTTTTGCCTTTTTACGTCCATATTTTACCTCTTTTCAATGTTTTGGAAACTTAAAAAATGATTTTCTTCCTAATTCAAAGTTCGAATGAAATAAATTTCAAATTTGACAAATGTTATGGATTCATTCTCTCACCCCAAACGAGAATAAGTTCAAATAATTTGATATTATTTTGAAATGGAATTGCCCATTCATTTGCACCCGAGATAAAAAGCCAAATTTTGATTTAACTTCTTTTTTTGATATTCTAAGTTCATATTTCACTCCAACAAGTTCTCCTCAATCCAAGCGTACATTTTTATGTCCCAATATTGTATTGAAATATTTGATCGAATTCGAATTCGTGGTGAAGCTTCGTCTTGTTATTTCGGACTATTATTCTGAATCTCTAATTGAATTTGATTAATTGATCATGTCCGAATTCTGATTATTGTTGGAGCTTCAAATTGTTATAATTCGTTTGTTTGTATTGATTGAAAACCAATTGATCGATTGATTGTCGGGCCCTAGGAAGTCTCAGGAGGGATGTTGGGCGGCGTCGAGCCGACAGTGAATCCGCTGGATGGCTTCCCCATCGTTTAGATAGTCCTATGGAGGCCTGAAGGTAGGTTTTCCACGGACTAGTCTACGACATGCGGTACGTCGACAGTGTCTATAGTTGGTTGAGCTATCCCTCCTAGTGGCCACTCGAGGGAGAGACCCTATGGAGGGATAAGGATTATACATTGTTATGGGGTTATAAGGGTGATAAATCCACCAACTAATAGTTCTGCCTTTGCCATATGATTGCGCTAATTCTTATTATGATTAAGTTCGTTTATGCTCTTGCTGAACTATTGTTTGTACTCTTGTCGAGCTATTGTTTATACTATTGACGAGCTATTGTTTATGCTCTTGCCGAGCTATCGTTTATGCTTTTGCTGAGCCATTCGTTTATATTGCTTGTGAGATAATTGCAATAATTGGCATGTTCATTTTCATTGTTGAGCTTATTGCCTCTTTACTCGTTTATTGACTTCCTTATTCTTCTCCATTTCATAGCAATGCTTCTTACTAAGTCAGTGGACTTATTCAAATATATTACCATGTGTATGTGTATATGCATTTGGAGCTCTTTAGGTTCATCTTAAGCTCTTATGCTTTGGTTTGGTTGATGGTTTACCTGAATAATGATGTAAATGGCTTGTAGCCATTAGATTTGTATTAGGTAGTGAAATCTGTACATTACCTTATGTTTTGGTTTTATTTTGGGCTTGTAGCCTTGAGACCATAGTTTGTAAAGGTCCCTATACGTTATTGGGGTTGTATAAATATGTAAATGCAATATTTAGTTATTTTCGTTACATTGTTGTTAGCTTGGTAGAGGTCCGCCTGCCCACAGGTGGCATTGCCAGCCCAGGGGCAGCCGTCCCTGGATCCCGGGGCGTTACAGTTAGCATTTGGGATGAATATTATGTTTTGAACTTATGACATGTATAGGACGATGGATTGTAATGTTAAGATAGATTGCCCTATGTATTCGAACTCTTGGTATGTAATAGTAAGTTTTATCACTTAGTTTGAATCTATTGATGGTTTTATGTAAGTTAGCTTGAATGATTGTGTTATGAATTTCTGAATTGGATTAGATTGTATAGAACGCGAGTGATGCACCTCGGGTCTCGGGTCCGCACATCCTCGGGAATTCGGGGGGCGTCACATTTCCGGTGCCCTATATCATTTTATTTTTGTGCTCATTTATTTTTCAAATAATCTAACATGTGTTGGAAATCTATGGTTTAAATTTGGCAATTTTTGGAATCAAGAAGAATTTTCTAAAAATCTTTGAATTAGCACTACCGAACAGACCCGAGAGTGCTATGTCTGGGCACCAACCGTTCTGTAATTCAGGTGTTTCATGCTCTAATTGATGTTATTTTTGTACTCCTTGATTTTTTGAGTCATCTATTATGTATTGAGAACATGTGGTTTAAATTTGATGATTTTTGAAGTCAAGAAGAATTTTCTAAAAATTCTTGAATAGGGGCTGCTGGTCAGACCTAAAAATATGTCAAGAAAAAGTTTCTTGATATTTTAATCCAACTTTTGATGTGATTTGATCTCCTAGAATGTTTAAATCATCCCAAGGTATTGGTGGCTTTTAGAAACCTTAAGGTGGTTTAAAACTAAGTTTAATTCCACATTTAATTGATGATTTACATTAAACAATTTCTAGTGGCAAAACAGTAGCATATGATGCACTAGTTTGCTTTTAATTATATGTTCATGTGATGAATGTTTAATTAATTATTATTTATTTAATTTCAAGCTTTTATGTGATGGATTTTGATGATGAATGGATGCATGGGATGATTATAACCTCATTAAACTGATTTCAATGAATTAATTTATTGATTGAGTTTATAATTAAATGGGGCTTGCATGCCTCCTTTCCATCTTGTAATAAGAGTAGATTTAGGATTGTGAAGTCTTCTTTTTCTTTTGGTTGAAGGCCATGTATGCATGGTGATGCATATGTAATAAATAGGACTATTTATCTAAGTACTCACCTAAATCACTAAATAATGCACTAATGGCTCTAAGTGCATAATTTGGTCAAGGCTCATAATCATCCACCCTAGGAGTATTCTAGGTTGTTTTATTTATTTATTTATCATTATTATCCTTGTGATGTATGGTGATGTATGATTATAATAGATAACCAAAATAAGAGTAAATAAAACATTGATGAGGTCTTGGCAATTTTTCAAAAGCCCTCACTTAGAAAGTCTAAGTATTTTTCACAAGAAAAATTATATTAAGTTATAATAGACAAATTAAATTGGATTTAATGTTCCATGCCTTCCACCAATAAGTAAGTGGCATGAGATACTATCGAGTGGGTATGTTGGCTACGTCTCATGGGACGTGCCTACTTGGAAAGCTATGATCACTACTTCAAGTATGTGATGCTCTTTTAATTATTTCGATTATGGCATTGGCTATATCTCGTGGGATGACCATAATTGAGTTAATTGTAAAGAATGATTGGTGGGTCAAACTTAACATCAAATAGTATAGATGATTACGTCTCGTGGGTCTATACGAAAAATGAGGCAAATATTTTAGGTGCTGCATAGATGATGTAATTGATAAAGTAAGTAAGTTAACTAATGAGTTCTAATGAGTTATTTGTAGATGGTTATGTCTTGTGGGTCTATGAATAATTTCTACGGGCCCTAACCCCACTACGAAATATGATTTCCCGAATTTTATAATAGGGCATAAAATTTGAAGAAAATAGTGAGAGGTAACTTATGATACAAGACTATGTCATGTTTAATAATATTGCACAAATAAATGCGTATATTCTCTTCTTCGCTTTTGTAAATTTTTGAAATCAACAAATTCAAATGGCTAAAAATAGATTTTTCGTTATTTTGGAAGCTAATAAACTCAATGGTGATTGGCTTAGAAACTTGAAAATAGTACTTGATTCAGAAAAGAGGACTTATGTTTTGATTCAAAGTCTTCCCGATACCATCCTCGATGATGCAACGAAAGACATACAGAAAATCATCAATCGTTGGCGGGAAGATGATCTTCAAACTCGATGTCTAATTGTAACACCCCGAGAATTCCCGAAATAAAAACTTTGAAACATCGATTTATCGAAAATTTTATTTGATTTCAAAATCAAGCATCATTTTAAAAATCAAAACATGTTTCGTACATCTGAAAATTTTTTGAATAAACAAGTTTCATTTCCTCGTCACATTTCGATCAAGAAACGAGCCCAAAACGCCCATGAAACAAGCCCAATTCATAGCCCAAGACCTAACCATCATATTTTACCAAAGGGAGGGCATCTTTGAAATTAAAACAAAAAAAAAAGGAAAACGGAGTTTGAATTTCGGCCAGCAGCAGCAGCCACCACCCTCCTCTTCCTAGGATGGGGTTTGCCCATCAAACTATCAATTCTTGTCCTCAATCTTCCAATGGAAGTTAGCCAAATTGTGGAGGAGGGCTTGGTCAAGTTTTCCTTACTCAGAGGCCTCTCTAAGTCATCTATAAATAGACCTCTTTAAGTGACAAGAATTTTTTTGCAGAAAATCTCTTCCTTCAAACACTCTTGCATTTATAAACTTCACTTGCATTTTTTTCTCTCAAGAACCGATTTGCTCTCGAAGGGGATTCGAAGTGGTTAGCACTCAACCTAAATTCTAAGTAAGTGGCTTAAGATTGATGTTTAAAGAATGGTTAATGATATGAATGATTAGAACTTGATGTAAGTATGCTTGTGATCTTAGGTGTTTGAGGATAAGCTTGGTTCACTTATATCTTCAAGTTCTAGCACCTTAAGGTAATACTTATAGCCTTCTCAAATCCTTCATGAGCATATAATGTTATTTCTTGCTTCGATAACGTGATTGTGACCTAAAGTTTCTGAGATTTTTTCATTCGAAATGTTGAAATCATGAGATATATTGTTGCCGTTGTAGTTCTTGCCATTTTGAGCTACACTCCTTGAATATGAAAAATTTGAATCTTATTGAATCATCTAGAACTCTATACCGATGCTTTGGATTGAAGTTGAACAATGGACCATGGACTAGGGGGAGAAAACGAACCAAAAATTGATTGAAAACAAGAGATATGGACAAAATCGTATTTTTCGACTTGAAAATGATTTTTCGAAAAATCTTAAAACAAATTCCAAAACAACGATTTATAAATATTTTTACGTATAAGAGAACCTCAAAAATGTATTTTTCAATAAAAAATTCGAAGAAAATCAATAGACGAAAAATCAAATTTTCACCCGAGAGTCAGCGCTCAAGCGCACAACGTTGGGCGCTCAAGTGCACAATGTTGGGCGCCCACTCTTGGGCTAAAAGCCATTTTTTTTCAGAAGCTTGGGTGCTTCAGCGACCATATGGGCACCCCAGCGCCCAGCTTCTATCCCAAAATTTTATTTTGGGCGCTCAGGCACCCGTTTGCGTGCCCAAGTGCCCATTTTCGAACCAACTTGATTTCTTAAACCCTATTTTATGACACATAAGGTCCATATCCAATCTTTCCAATGTAATATGAGTTTTGCAATGAAAACCCTCTAGTCCATAGTTAAAATTCCGGATGAATGATTGATACGTTTGGCCTATTTGAATGTTATTTGATATTGATGGCCTATAAACGTCATGCCTCGTCAGCTTTATTGAACGATTGAATGTCCCCCTTGTTTCTAAGCCTGATTGATTAATTGATTGTGGGCCAGGGAGTTTTCTTGGAGACCGAACTTGGACAATATCGGATTGTCGACTATGACCCTTGAAAATCCCTAATTGTTAGGTAGTTCAGACGGATTTTGGAGGTAGAATTCTGAAGAGCTATCCTAAGCACGTATGTCGATTATGCTTTTTGATTGATTGAGCTCCTTCGGGAGTTGGAGGGATAAGGTGAATTATATATGTTGAAGATATAAGGGTAATAGACCTATCAATTAGTTTGTTTCAGCCAAATGACTCGAATGTAATAAATGTTTCTGATATATAATTGTATTAATCGTCTTGATTGTTCTGAATTGCTTTCCAAATCACATTATTGTCTCATTGATTAATATGCTCATTTCCTTGAACCTCTTATTCTCGTTTTCCTGCTATAAGTTTTACTGGGTCAGTGGACTCATGACTCTATATTACCATGTAGGCTCTGAGTTTTGACGATTGAAAGAAATGAAGCTTATGTTAGAATGTTATATCTTGTTTTGGAATTGTAATCCCTATTGTATTTTGGATTAATCTAGTGCTTTTGGAACTTATGGGCTTAGATTTGTATTTGGATCAATCTTTTGTATATGGACTTTAGAAATGTATAGATCATTGGATTGTAAAGATAAGTAGTCATTTCTTGTACTTGGGACATCTTAACATGTAATGATGTTCATATTGTGGAACTTAGTTTGGATCATTGTATCGATATTTTGGAGTTTAGTTTGAATGATTATGTTGAAAATTTCTGATTTGGTTTTAGATCGTATAAAACGCGAGTGGCGCACCTCGAGTCTCAGGTCTCGGGTCGGAACGCTACTGGGATTTCGGGAGGGCGTCACACTAATGTTGGCATCAATGTCAAGTGAGCTTCAAAAGTCTCACGAGCACATGAAACACGCTAGTGAGATACACATGCATTTGGAGAGTTTACTCGGTACAAACACGTTATGAACACTTTAATACCTCCAAGGAATTGTTTAGGGCACATATGGTTGAAGGATCAAGTGTTCACGAGCATAGTTTAAAAATGATTTCTTTAATTGAAAAGCTCGGGAAACTTGATGTTGTTATGGATAATGATCTTTACATGGACTTTATCTTTCAATCATTGCCATGCTCATTTGACCAATTTGTCATGAATTTTAACATGAGTAAACTCAATATGATAGTTAACGAGTTAGTTAACATGTTTGTCATGATCGAGTCTACTATGAAGAAAGATAAGACGGTTGTGACATCCCACGAATTCCCCTAAAATGAAATTTTTGAATCATCGATTTTT
>JACFYI010001028.1:47144-77247 GCA_014898755.1 Handroanthus guayacan
TTTAGGGGATGATTTTTAAAGATTGTTTTAAGAAAATCACCAAACAACTCAAGTCTTGAAAAGATTCTGGGCGGCAGTAGTTTTCCAAACTATCTAAAAAATAAAATTTGATGAGTTAAAATTAGTAATTTAGTTCTACGACTATCTAGACTCGATGAGCTTTTCAAAGGTGGTTTTATATTGAAAATCCGATAAGTAAAACTCTAGTTATGAATTTTTAAAGTGGATACAAGAATCTGCCGAGTCTTCCAAGCAACCGGATAGGTTTGGATTCACAAAATATTCTGGGTTGATTCTTCCATGGATTTTAAAATTTCTTAAGCCTATTGTTATCTAAACTTAATAAAGTTTCTAACCTATATTTTTGGGTTCAATTTGGTGAAGAAATGAGTGGTTTACAATGAGTTGAAGTTGAGGAAAGGGTTTGGACCATTTCCAGTGTAGTCTTGCTACCCGGGAAAAACTGGCAGATTAGGATTGAACGATGTTTCTGGGATCTTTCTTTCATGGATTTGAGTGATTCTTGATTCTAATAATAACTACACTCAACAAGGTTTCCAATGGTGTATGGTGTGGATTTTTACGATGTGTGGTTATCTAGTTATGAATTTTTGAACTTAAGGTAAGGACATGGACCTCTCCTGTCCCAGCCGAAATGGCAGTTTTCATTCAAACTCATTTTTCTACCATTTTCCTCTGTATTTTCGAGTGATTCTTGGTTCTATCATCAACTAGACTTAAAGAGGTTTCCAACGGCACCTTATGTGAAATTTTTAGAGTTGTATAAGTGTAGTTTTCGATTTTTCAAAGTAAGGTAAGTGCACTGCCTTTCTACCCGAAAACAGTCCAGATTTCCAATACCCTATTTCTTTTGGAAATCACCTTACCACTAAATTTACATGATGATCCACTATCATTCTTATATCTCTAAGATTAAAATCATGGTTTTCCAAGCTCAAATCAGATTTTGCTCCATCAATAATCATTAATCACATGAGAGTAAACAATCAACTCATATATCAAGCCATAATCAACAATAATGTAACACAAGCACTCTCATCAACAATGACATCAATTGATGAATCAAAGGAAGGAAACCATGATTTAAAAACTTGAACATGAGGTAGGGAGTGTTATGATTCTTACCTTGATGCTAAATATACCTTTGATCTATTCCTTAAGTTTTCCTCAAGTTAATCCCTACAAAGTCAAAGAACTTCTTCAACTAGAATTCCATCCCAATTTCACTCAACTCTTCAAATAAAGTATAAACTTACCATAAACTTACCAAGATACTTAAGCTAAGTAGGAGATAAACAAACCCTTATCAATTTCCCTTCCTCCTAACTCAAGTTTGATGAGAGAAAATTGATTGAAAATTTTTTCTTGTTAATTTTCGTGTAAGAGGAAAAATAGAGAGAAAATGAAGGTTTTTGCCACCAAACTCTCTTGTAATTGTAAAAAAACTTAGGGGCACTCTTGTATATTCAAAAATAGTCATAATGAAGTATTAAAAGAGTTGAATGACTAAGTATATGACGTGTTTATAGCAATAATTAAATTTAGTGACTAAGTATATGACTAAGATACTAAGGTGGCATATGTTTTTAATAAAAATAATGAGTTTTGACCTAGTATGTGTGATGAGAAGGGGATGCACGAATTTTCTGAATTTTTTCTCATTTATTTATTTATTTATTCATTTATTTTATAAAATGGTTTGGACTTGGACTTTAAATTTGAATAAAATTTGGACTTTAAATTTGAATAAAATCTTTGGGCTCAACTCTAGGGTCAAATATGCATTAATTTGGGTTAGAGATAATGTTTTTGGCCCACATTTGATTGAAATAAAATTTTCGGATGCTAAATCAAAATAATTTTGCCGTTTCAAAGTTTTTCGAATAATAGCAGTAAAAATCGTTTTAAATGGTACTAATTTTTAAATTTTTGAAACTTAGGATTTAAAAATATAATTATGAGTATTCTTAGATCAAAATAACATATATAAGAATTTTTGGGTATAAAATAAATTTTTTCAAAATAGTAAAGCATTTCTACTCGCGAGAAAATCTCAAATCGGCGAAAAAATTCACTACCGATTAAAATTTCTCTCAAGTCGCTTTAAAATAATTTCTGATTAATTATTGGGGTTTTAAGATTTAAACTAAGGAAATTATAGGGTCCTTACATAAATTAAAGGAATTTTCGGGGTCTCACACCAGTGTTCCTCCTGAGGCTCCCTGGGCCCAACAATCATGCAGTAGGTTTCAAGAATTCGGTCATAATAATAAATCAATCATGGGTGTTTTGGAAGATTGGATATAACGTTTAGAATGAATCGTCGAACATAAGAAAATTAATTTGAACACTAAAGCATTTAAAAGAAATGGGATACGGACTAAAATCTGAGAATTTGGGCAAATCCTTTGAAACTTGAATGTTTGTAATTTTGAAACATTCTAATAAATCAAGGGAAATCTATAAAGATTTCATGTTTTGAAAATAATTCATTTGACAAGTTCTAACTCAAATTTTTGTTGTAAATTTTAGATTTTTATATATTCAAAATCCTCGAATAGATAAAAAGGAAGTTTGGCTCTTGAAATGTTTTTAAAATATGAAAATCAAGTATAAAATATTTAAACTAAGTTCACGTAAAATTCATTTTTGTCCGAATTGATGTTTGTAAGTATTTTGTCCAAAATTCCATTATCGAAATATTATGATTTCAAATCAAGTAATTCTAAATATTGTTATGAGTCTCTTATGTCTGACAATTCCTCATTCACGATCGAACAAGTACATGGTACCAAGAAATCCAACAAGATATTCAACAAGTCCAAAGCTCAATGTTTTTAATAATAAGAACAAGAATCAAACATGATCATGATAGGAGATTCAAGAATGATTATGGTAATAACCCTTACCTTTGGTCCTTAAGCTTTAATTTGCCAAGATGATATTGAGGTCATCTAATCCATTGATTAAGTTGAACCTATTAACATCAAGATCACCTAGATATTAGGCTATATCTTCAGATCAGATAAAATCCACAATTAAATTCCGGCAGTGAATTCCTCAACCAATTTAAAAATATATCCCGTTGAGTTAAAATTGGCAATTTGATTCTACAACTATCTAGACTTGACAAGGTTTCTAACGGTGGTTTTATATTGAAAATCTGACGAGCGGTTTGTTAGTTATAAATTTTTAAAGTTGAACGATATTTCTGCCGTAAATCAGAGGCAGTTTGACATGTTTGGCTTTAAAGAATTTTCTGGGAAGATTCCTTAATGGATTTCAAGGGTTCTTGATTCTATCATCATCTACACTTAACAAGGTTTCTAATAGCTATTTTTGGGGTTGATTTGGTGAAGAAATGAGTGGTTTCCAACGAATTAAAGTTAGGGAAAGGGTTAGGACCAGTTCCAGTGCATCCCCTGCTACCCGGGAAAGCTGACATGTTTGGGTTAAGCAGTGTTTTTGGGCTTTTTCTTTCACGGATTTGGGTGATTCTTGATTCTAATGATAACTACACTCAACAAGGTTTCCAATGGCAGGTCTTGCGGATTTTTTGGATATACGGATCTTCGGATATAAATTTTTTAAACTTAGGGTAGTGACAGAGATTTCTCCTATTTTTGGTAAAATGGCAGGTTCATTTCAAACGGATTTATCTCCTGTTTCCCTCGTCATTTTTGGGTGATTCTTGGGTCTAACATCATCTAGACTCAAAGAGGTTTCTAACGGTGCCTTATATGAAATTTATGGAGCAAGGAAACTTAAGTTATGAATTTTCAAAGTGAGAGGTTGTGCTGTGACAGTAGCAAATCCGGGACAACTTGGTTGTGTGTGTGTTGGAATCTAAGCTTAAATTTTCAAGTTTCACCACTTCTATCCCAAATCTAAACATTATTCTAAATCAATTATCAAGATCTCCAAATCAATTAAACAATAGATTTCAAGATAAAGTAAAAACATAAGAAACCCATAAATCAATCAAGATTCTTATCTCTTTAGCTTATAATCCTCAAGATTTTTATAATAAACTCCAACTTCTCAAGTAATTCCTACAAGAATCAATATCATAAGAGATTATACTATGTTTCCCATATCTTAACTTATAATTTTAATATAAACTTAACTAAACTTACCAAGTGACAACCTTACTTCTTCCCCTTTTGATTGATCTTTAAAAACTTGGAACTCTATCTCTTAAACCAAGGAAGAAGATGAAGGAAATGTTCTTATTTTTGGAGGAAGAGGGGGACGGCAGCAAGAAGAAGAGGAAAGAGAGGTGATGGTGTCTTGTAATTCACATGAAATTGCATAGAAATGAAATTAGAGTTCATTTGCTAATTTACCACATGCACAAAGACTCTCAAGTCTTTACTTAGTAATTAAGTGTAGAGTTTGTCTTCAAGTGGGGGAGATGGCCGGCTGCCCTCTTCAGATTTTATGTTATTATTATTTTATTTATTTATTTATTTTTATATCAAAATTTAAAAATGGACTTGGACTTTGCACTTAAAAATTGGATAAATGATTGGGCTCAATTCCTTAACTAAATGTGCATGGTTTTGGGTTAGAAATAATATATTTGAGCCACATTTGGTTGAAATAAAATTTTCGGGTGCTAAATCGAAGTAATTTCACCGTTTTAAAGTTTTTTCGAACAATAGCGATAAAAATCGTTTTAAACGGCGATAAGTTTTAAAAGTTAAAACTAATGGTTTGAAAATATAATTATGAGTATTTTTGGGTCAAAATAATATTTAGGATAAGTTTTCGATATGAAATAAATTTTTTGATTGTGAGAAAATCTCAAATTGGCAAAAAATCGGTTACCAATTAGAGTTTTTCTCAAAAACGTTTTAAAAAATTTATCGATTAAAACTAAGGGTTCAAAGATAACATTATGGAAATATTTAAATCCAAATAAGATATTTTTGAAGTTAATAAAGTGTTTTTAATAAATTTGGATCGAAAGAAAATTTTGAAACGAATAATTTCTTTGCCGAGAAAACTCGGACATAGAGGAAATTATGAATTTTCGAATTAAAAGACAACAAATTTTTTGGATGGAAACAAAGTTATTTAATTAAGATTAAGGGAGTTTTGTTTTGGGTTAAAAATATCATATTTGGCCCATATTTAATTGAAATAATATTTTTTGTGGCTAAATCGAAATAATTTTGCTGTTTTGAAGTCTTTTGGACAATAGCGATAAAAATTATTTAAAACGGTGCTATGTTTTAAAATTCATGAAACTTTGGGGTAAAATTGATAATTCAAGAATTTTTTAGGCTAAAATATTATTTTTAAAGTTAATGGTGTGGTCTTGGTAAGTTTTGGTCGAAAGAAAAATTTTTAAGATGAGTTTTTCCTTTACCAAGAATCTGTAGCCGTAAAATGAAATAATTTTTTAAAACTAAGGGTCTAAAAATATATGGTTATGGGAATTCTCGGGGCAAAATAATAATTTCAATAACTTTTGAATATAAAATGGATTCTTTGAAAATAATAAAATATTTTTAATTGTGAGAAAAATCTTGAATCGGCGAAAAATTAATTACCGATTAGAATTTTCTCAAAACGTTTCAAAATGTTTATTGATTAAACACAAGGGTTTAAAAATTTAATTAAGAAAATTTTCGGGGTCTCACAAATTTAACTCTTCAAATTAATCTATCCAAGAAGACCCACTTTCACTTAGGCCAAATATTTTGACTTTTAGTCAAAATTCTTCTTCTTTAACCTAAAACCAATTTAGATGATTTCTCCCTATCATTATTAGAGAATTTCCATTAAATTCATCTCAAGGATAATATCGAGAAAGGATGTGATCCTCTGGTTCATCAATTAATTAAACATGGGCTTTAACTCTTTACAATTTATGATTAATTAAATAATTTAATTAATCACTCATAGAATTAATCTCAATTAATTCTAGAGAACCCAATCTCCATAGTTGATGTCTAACCTCAAGCCTATGGAGCTCAATTTATTGGTGAATTAATTCGTGTAAACCTCATTTACTTACGCAAACCATGCAAATACGGTCCCTCCGTTTTTCATCTCCCGATTGTGGCCTAGGGTTAAGATATTTTTCGGTATCCCTAATAGCTCAATAACTATGCATCTATTCTTAATGATCAATTTATTTGTGTTCTCGACTTTGGAAACTCCTTTCCAAATCGACACACCACCTTGTGCAAGGATTTTTTTGAATCGAATCATCATAGAAAATATAGGAGATATTCTCATTCATCAAGACGAGGAAACGGATCCTTTCTTGGAACTCACAAACCTCTGTGCATAGATAGCTTGGTCCCAACATGCACTTAATGCGATCTGCTAGTAAGTGATCGAGATGCACATCAAAGAGTAAGGACTTACCATAAGTTACTATGGTCCCTCAAGTCTAAGAACTAATTATATGCACTATTGTAAAATAGAGAATAATCCATCACCGAATGCCACTATGGCTACCTCATGGAATTCTCTATGTTGAGTCTCTTAGTGAACCTATTCTTCTAACAAGCACCCACTAACATGCACTGTGTCAACTACACCGATCACCCATGAAACGGGGCAACAATTCAACTCCTTGAATTATACATCGCCAGTGCAAGTCTGTCCGAATCTAAGATGTCCTCGTGTCAAAGATTCTATGACTTAGAGAGTTTGAGATCAAGACATCTAGAGACTAGTTTCATGATCACCATCATATGCGTGACCTAGCCTCATAGCCTTTTACGATCTGGAGGACTTCTTCTATATCGATTGTTGATGAAACAATTCACGAGAATATGAAGAAGATGGCCATTTTATTTATATTGCAAAAATAAGACCGTTTGTGCAAGAGCAGTAATTTCAAGCTAAATTTAATTGGCTGCAGGGCACTACTCTAACAAGTTTAGGAGCCAAAATCATCCAAAACTATGGAGAAACATAACCAAAAATGCGCTTACAAGCCAACTTGCCAAACTATCGGGAAATAGGGGCAATAACAGGGGTGAACTTTAAACAGGTATAAATGAAAATTCGACCATTTGATCGCTGATAGGAAGCCATGAGTCTAGATATTAACAGAGCTAAAATATACCGTTAAACTCATTGGGATGTATCCTAAAAGATGCTGAGAATCTGACTGCCGCAAAGGGGAGGGTAAAACTTAGGTTAATTTGACATTTTGATCAATTTAACTTCTTTAAAGTCAAATCTCATCTTTTTAAACAATTTTAATGATCCAAATGAAATTCTTATGTCCAAGATTTGAATTCAAAAATTGTACCCAATACGTGTTCATAACAATGTAACAATCGTTTGAAATTCCTTTGAGTTCATGTTTTTCTATCAATCTCAATGCAAAAATGTTGGGCCCTGGGAACCTCAGGGGGATTGGTTGGGCATTATCGGAGCATCAACCTAGCCCTTGGGGCTTCTCTAATATTTAGGTAGCTCGGAGAGAGCTTGGAGGTAGGCTTCTGAACAGGTACTCTAGGCACGCGGTCGATCGTGCCAAATGAATGAATGGCTTACCTCGAGTGGCTACTTGAGGGGGCGAATGGAGAAATAAGTAACTATGTTATATTTTGATGATATAAGGGTGACAGAACTACCAAAAAACTAGTTCAGCCTATTTAATTTGCCATTTATGTTTAATTTCGAATTTTGATTTTATAACTTGTTGCTATGAAACGCTCATATTGCCATGAATGTCAAATTATTTTTATAAATCCATTGTACTAAAAGATATATTATTCTTTCGTTCCCTTTGCTCCCTAGCTTATTTCTTTTCATCATGGTCATGATTTTTACTGGGTCAGTGGACTCATTCCTTATCTTTTATTACATGTAGGAAATTGATCTTCAAATTACTTCTGGTGAAGTTAACTTGATATTGTGAAATGTTGGCATTGTAAATTATGAGAATCTTGAACAAGTAGTTTGATATGTATGAGGTTTGGCTCGTATAATAGCTAGTCCAGATTTTGATGTCTTTTTTTTTTTTTTTTTTTTTCTGGATTACAAACTTATTTGAGTTGTTGAGTAGTTTGTATTATGATTTGAATAATGTATAAGTTAATTAAGTTAGGATTATGTTGAATGATTATGTTTATGTTGATTTGACGGTTTAAATTGATTATCCATGTATGTGAGTAATACCTCGTAACTAGAAGCGGATGCACTAGGACCCCCGAGCATTGCAGGTGGTATCAGAGCCTAGGAAAGGAAACCTTCGGGGTTTAGATTATAGTATTTTGCCTTTCTATTTTACTTTGATTATTAACTTGTTTGTTCTTGATTATGGCACTAACTTTTCTTATTCTTGGTTATGTCCAGGAAATGGACAAAGGAAAGGAAAAGATCGTTAAGGTAACGGACTCGGACTCCATTTCTGATTCCAGTGATAGCAGCGTTGACTTGGAAGAGGAAATAGAGAAAAAGAGTTGGGAAGCAGAGTATTGGAAAAATGCTTATATGGATTTGTATATTCAGCATCTAGAATATGTCAATTGGGCAAGAATAGAGATGGAAAATATGGTGCAAAGGCACCAAGCACAATATCAGAACTTACGAAACATGGCAGCTGATAACCGGAGACACTTCCAATAGATCCTTGGAGGATTCGTTTCACAACTCGGCAACGCCTCTTATCAATTGACCAATGAAATGTATAGAATTGAGTGGGTAGTGCAGGATTACATTTGTGGAGAGGTTGTGCGTAGGTTCGAGTGTATGAAGCCGACGTGGATGCCCCTGATGGCGGGAGGAATGATGCATATACCTAAAGCCACAAATGTGGGAGATGCCTTAGTAGATGTGACCCGACCATATGTTTCAAACAATACGAGTGTAGGGGATGACGTTGGGACCTCGAGCATGCCAATAAAGATGAGGGTGATAGGGCTAGAGTATAAGCGAACCATTCGTATGCGGGTTATACCTTAGTCCACTCCAGCTTACGGACGAGTATCTCACTTAGGTACAGAGGCAGTTCGAGGTTGTTGATGATGCTATATTAAACATGGACATCCGAGATATTGATGTGGATGATGCAAGCTTGAGGGGAAACACAGGTAATGAAGGAAATAATGGTAACAATAATGGCGGTGGTGTAGCGGTTTGTGGCGAAGGCAATAATAATAACGAAAATGGAGGAGGTGAGGAAAGCGAGCTAGAGGAGGATCCTAATTATGATCTGAGTGGTTAAGAGGCCAGTTCAATAATAGTAGGAATAGAATGATTGTAAATAAATAGTAGTGTGTATGTATATATGTAAATGTTGATATGTAAAGTTGTAACTTTTGACTAAGTAAGTAGAAGTTTGTGGGTAACACTAGTTGGGTAGTTGATGCTTGTATAGACCTTTGAAGGATAGTCACTATTGTAGTTACTTACCCATCTTAATTTTGGTATTCCTGAAGATGGTTACGTAATCACTATTGTATTTTGCGTATGTAGATGTAAACTTGAATAAATGAAATGAAGTTTGATAGTTTTGCTAGAACTAAATTCCTGAATGTTATCTCACATGCATATGCTGTCATTCAAGTTCTCTTAATATGACCAGGAACCTCACTATCTTAACAAAACCTTTATTATGAATTTCAAAATAAATGGCATCAAATGGAAATACATCTACAAACGAACGCCCACAAAAGCGATGAAGGCCAAGAAGAGTACTATTTGAGGAAATCCGAGAACCTAAAGCCCCCAATAACATTGAGAATATGGTACCTCGACATGAACCTCGTAATCTAGTTTCGCTTGTCCAGAACGAACCCCTTCATGGACTTGTAGCAGAACAAATCTTCACTTTGCTACAACAAGTTCTAACTCAAAGACAACAACAAAGGAATCAAGGCCGTGGACAGAAAGATGACTCGGTCTAGGGGCTGATGCTCTAGATCGGGGCATTACAGCTAAACTGCAATTTTGTTCCCAAATGTTCTTGCAGATTCCTCCATAATCTCACTGTAAATTTTAGGTCTCTAACAGAAACGATACTTTGAGGAATGTCATGCAGTCTAATAATTTTCTTGATATATATTTCTGCTAGTTTCTCAACATTGCATAGGGTCTTAACTAATAGAAAGTGTGCAGACTTTGTGAGTCTGTCTACTATGATCCAAATACTATCGCATTCTCCTCTTATAATAGGTAACCCAACTACAAAGTCCATTATAATTTGATCCCATTTCAGTTTAGGATTGGAAGTGACTGTAGTTTCCAGAATGGTCTTTGATATTCTGTTTTCACCAGCTAACAAGTCAGAAATTTTTTACTATAATCTATTACATCCCATTTCATTCCATCCCACCAAAATTTTTGTTTCAAGTCTCGGTAGATTTTCATCCCTCCTGGATATACCGTGTACTTAGTCTGATAGGCAGAGGGTAACACTCTTTCATATACCTTTGCCGAAACACACACTCTATCCCTAAATCAGAGTATTCCATTAGCATCAATTTTGAATTTTGGCTCAGTTTGTGTGTTCATCATTTTAAGTTTCTATACCTATTCATCCTCTTCTTAAGCCTTTTTTAATTACATTGTACAATTTTGGATACAAATTTATATTTACCAGTCTCCCTTTTCGACGTAGGGCATCGGCTACAATATTTGCTTTGCCAAGATGGTAGGCGAAGTGAAATCATAATCTTCTAGAAATGTCATCCACCTTCGCTATCTCAAGTTCAGATTCTTTTGACTGAATATATACTTAAGACTTTTATGATCTGTGAATACCTCTATTTTTGCTCCATATAAATAATGTTGCCATTTGGTTAAAGCAAAGACTATAGTCGCCAGCTTTAGGTCATGCGTAGGATAATTCTGTTTGTGGTTTTTCAGCTTTCTCGAAGCATATGCAATCACTCGATCTTTCTGCATCAATACGCATCCTAGACCTTCCTTCGAGGCATCTGTATAAATGATAAATTCTTCTGACCCATCCAGCAATGCAAGTTTTAGTGCTGAGGTCAATCTTCTTTTCAATTCCAAGAAACTTTCCTTGCATCGTTAGCTGCACATAAATGATTGATCTTTCTGAGTCAATTTGGTAAGAGGAAAAGCTATCTTAGAGAAGTCCTAGATAAATTTTTGATAATATCCAGCTAGTCCCAGAAAACTTCTCACTTCAGTGATTGTCTCGGATCTCTTCCAATATGTTATTGCCTCTACTTTATTCGGATCAACTTCGAGACCAATCTAGGAGATTATGTGTCCCATAAAAGTCACCCTTTTAACTAAAATTCACATTTACTGAATTTGGTATATAATTGATAATCCTTAAGGGTTTGAAGAACAATCCTAAATGTTTTTCATGCTCTTCCTCTGATTTAGAATACACCAAAATATCATCTATGAAGATTACCACAAAGCAATAAAGATATGGATGAAATACTTGATGCATTAAGTCCATAAATATTGCAAGCGCATTTGTCAATATGAAGGGCATTACTATAAATTCAAGGTGCCCATATCATAAAAATTGAACGCAGTTTTTGGGATGTCTATTTCCCAAATTTTTAATCGATAGTGCCTTGCCGTAAATCTAACTTTGAGTACACCGTAGAGCCTTGCAAATGATCAAAGAACTCATCGATGTGTGGTAAAGGGTATTTGTTCTTAATTATCACCTTGTTCAACTCACAATAATCCATGCACATTCTCAATGTGCTATCTTTCCTTTCACAAATAGTACTGGAGTTCCCCAAGGAAAAAAACTTGATCAGATAAATCTTTTATCCAACAATTCCTAAAACTGTTCTTTTAGTTTCTTTAGTTCTGCTAGCGCCATTCTGTAGGGAGTTTTTGAATATGGAGCTACCCCAGGGATAGTTTCTATCACAAATTCTATTTCTTGATCTGGGGGTAGTGAATTTGACTCCTCAGGGAATATTTTTGCAAATTCACAAACCACCTTACATCTTCTAGATTGACTTTATCCTAATGCTTATTGATTAAATAACCCAAAAATCCCTATCCACCCTTCTTTATAACCCTTCGGGCTTTTATAGCCAAGATGGTAATTGAACCATTTTGTTTGAGACCTTTATTGGTACTGACCCTACTTTTGATACCTGATTTGACTGTTTTGGCAAAATAATCCACCGCAGATTGGTGCTAATATAACCAATCCATACCCAAAATAAGATCACATTCCTGAATTGATAATTCAATTAAGTAGGCAATGTATTCCTGATTTTCTATGATTACTGGATAGTTTGAATATCCAGTTCGAGTTGTGTAACAACCTCCTACAGATGTAGGAGTTTCCATAAGTTCTGAAGTCAATCTTGTCCATTTTGCAGAAGTAATTGATATGAAAAAAGGGTAGTGCCAGGATCAAATAAAGCTTTTTATAAGAAGTTACAGATTAGGACCTTACCTTCCACTACCTGTACAAGGCCCGTTCATTCTTCTCTTGCCAAATCATATGCTCTGACCTTAACTTGTGTGCGCCCCACTGTATTCTGCTATTGTTGCTAGTTCTAAACTCCAGAGTTAATGTCCCTACAGTTCCTTGGGCAATCGTTTTGCATGTGTTGGGGGGCTTTCACAAATCAAGCACCACCCTTTCTTCTTCCAACACCCGTCTTCAATATGAGAGGTGCCACCACAGAAATGACAGTTCCTTCATTCAATACTGTATGGGACTTTGCCCTTTTCAACCATTGATGAGGTCGAATTTTCCATCATCACCTTTGGTTTATTTTCAAAATACCTTTTCTTGCCTTTGTCATAGTTGGACTTCCCTGACCATTTTCCTTTTCTCTTCTTATCAATCTTGCAGAGTTCCTAGAATTTCGTTTCTAAGTACATTGCCTTTTCTACAGCACGGTCGTAGTTTAAGAGGTCATAAATAGCCAAGGCTCTTCTCAACTCAGGCTTGAGCCCATCCACAAACGTTTTCATTCTCCTTTCTCTATTTGTGAGACTGTGTGGCATGTATTGGATTAATCTATTATATTCCATCTCGTATTCGACCACGTCATAGTCCTTTGAATCTGATTCATGAATTCTTTTTCTCTCATATCCCTAGCAACATAAGGGATAAACTTTCTCATAGATTCAGTTTTGAATTCTTTCCAAGTCCACTCGATTTCCTCTCTTTCCCATTTTTGTTCTATTACCTGCCACCAATGATATGTTGTATCCTCTAACAGAAAGGTGATAAATTTTTTTTCTTTTTTTCAGAAAGGTGATATACTTGTTGATATTTCGAGTAATCTAGGACTCAAAAAATCTTTTCCACTTCATGGATCCATGATTCTGCCTTTTAGTCATTTGGTTCACCCTTCAATTGAAACATCCTGTAAAATTCCTTAACTCCATTAATAAACTATTATTCATGCTTAACAATATTTTCTCATACATAAAATATATATTTTTACAATTTTTAAACGTTTTCTATGAATTTTAAATATTCTCTAATGATTTTTTAAATTATTGCACTCATCGTCAAAATTTGTTATACAAAATTCCTTAATTTCTTTTGAAACCTAAAAATTTTTTCCATCTTTTTCACCTTAAACTCTTGCTTACCATTTGAATATATATATATATATAGAAAAATATTAGAAAAGGCCAAAAGGCCGGCTGCATACACACACACATGCACACAAGAACATAATTGTATTTTCTCAAAAAATTTATCCTACATATGATAAAAATGTGGCCACTTACCATTGCACCATCTTGCACCATTGTTTTCTATTCTATCTTGCCTATCGTTATCCTTTACACATTATCTTACATTTGGCAAATTTTCATTCAACCACTTTACACACCTATTGGCCAAATCTCTTGAAGCCATCTTGTACCAATTTCTTTTACTACACCTCAACCCCCTTGGTGGACCAATCACCTTGAGCCATTGTATTACACTTTTGGTAAATTGTGATTGGAACAACACATTAGTAGCATGGCCAAATCCCATCCATCCACAACACTTCCATGTTTTGGCAAATTGTGATTGGAACAACACATTCGTAGTTTGGCCAAATCTCATCCATCCACAACACCTCCATGTTTTGGCAAAATGTCATCAATTCACCTCACTTTTCTTTCTTTGCAAATTAATCACTAACCCTTCTTTTCTTTACAATTAGTCCCTAGCTAAAAATTATAAATAGGGGAGGATTTAACTCAAATTCTTCATCCATACACACACACACACAAAACCGAACACGCCCGCACAAGGCACAAGATTTCCTTCTTTCTTCCATAACATCACTTTTTCATCAAAATTTCTTAAATTTCTCAAATTTCTTTGTACAAAATCACACACCAAGATCAAAGGTAAATTGAAGTAAAAGAAAAGGGGAAGAATCACACTTTGAAGAGTGAAATAGAATAGCTTAGATTTGAGGTAAAATTTATGGTATTCTTTGCCGATTTCTAGTCAATTTCTTAATTCCAACTCTTGTCTCTTTTAATCATGTTATAATTTATTAAATCTGTTAACCAAATCTGTACCTTGTTCTTGTCTTGATTAATCATAAACCGCTAGTTTATCCCAAAACCCTAACTTTGAATTTAAAGTTTTCAAGTTCCAAAATCTCTTTTAAAATCTTAAAAGAATTTTATTCATTTCAATCCTTAAAAAAATCATTTTTAAAACTTATAAATCTTCAATTTTTCAAGAAAATTTTCGTACTATATTCTCATCGTATTTATTCATGAAAACCTAGTTTGACTTTAAACCCTAGCTTTTGAATTCAAAGTGTTTAAAGTCCAATTTTTCTTAAATCTCAAAGGATTTTACTCATTTTAATCCAAAATAAAAATTGTTTCAAAAATTATAAACTATCAGTTTTTGTGTAGATTTGAAAAAAGTTTAAGCACTGGAGTGCCCACTTGGGTCCAAAAACCATTTTCAATACGTGCCCAAACCAATAGCCAAACTTCATCTTCCTTTGCCTCTTTACCCTTCATGCTCATAATGCCCATTTCGCATGGCTCAAAATGTTTATTGATGAATCATCCCATTGTTGTTGATTTGATCAGTATTCATTGATGAATTCATCCTATTGTTGTTGATCGATTAATGTTCATTGATGAAACCTAGCTGATGTTGGAAATATTAATTCCATTGCCGAAATTCTTTGAAACTTGAATATAAGTGACTGTTATTAGGCCCTCGAAAGCTACAGGAAGGACGATTGGATGGTGTTGGACCATCAGTTTGGTCCACTGGAGGGTTTCTCAATAGCTGGACAGTTTCCCAGGTGCTTGGAGGTAGGCTTTCCACGAGACAGGTCTGTGGCACGCTGTAGACCATGCCCATTGTGATCCCCTCGAAGTGGCCTTTGGAGGGTTGAAATTGGAGGGAGCGAAGTTATGAGGGTGACAGATCTACCAAAGAATTTGTTCAGCCTTATTTATATTGCAATTGTTATTATTGTACCTCTTGGATTTTATCTTCATCAATTCTTCATTCATCTCTTTTTACTATTAGACTTCTTGAACTCCTTAGATTCTATCATCATCATTTCTTGGCTTATCTTCCTTTGCCCTAAACGTCCTGCTATTATCTTGTTTACTAATTCGATTCACTTGTTGTTTCCTGCCGTTCTCTTCCATCCATAAATTTTACGAAGGTCATTTGGAACTTACATTATTAAAAATTTCATAGGTTAAGCTATAGAGATCGCAGGGAAGTTTTGTAGATAGTTTAAATTATCTGGATCTGTTTTGTCTTTGTTGTAAATTTTTTTTACTGATTTACTGTAATATCTCTGATGTACTATGAATAAAGCTGATGGTATGAAAAAAAATTTGTGTTGATACCATTTTGGTAACAACTTGACCTACGGGTGGAAGCTCTAGGTTCGGAGCGTTGCATGAATTTTGGCGTATTAAATCTCCGAAATCTGGTCAATGACTTGTCTTTTGAGTCCTCCTCATTACCTCATCTTTGGTTTTCTCCTCTCGTTTGTTGTTGGTAGTTGTTCATGAATTGTTGGAATATTACAAAGAATTGTTCTATAGCTGGCCTACTTTTCTCAGTTGGGGTTTGTTCACAAGTTTCATTTTGTGGTATAGCACTTTCAGTGTTATTTGGAGTTTTAGGAGCCTAGATTCATCGAACAACACTTTCCGTGGCCTGCCGCGCTTCCTCGTTGTCTCACTGTTGGATCTATTCCCTCTAGATGCTATACATTTCTGTAATTGTAAAAAAGATAGCCTTATTTAGTAATAGTTTTTTTCTCACGCATAGGAAATTATGCATCAAAAATTCATTTATATCAAAAGGATTAGTTACAAAACCATCTTCCAAAAGTTGGCCAAAATTAAGATGGTTATACAACCAATGTTCGTCATGTCAAGGCTAACTATTCACCCTTCAGTCAAGTAAAATACTACATCCTAGCCTAAAATGTCATCACTATCCGTTAGTACTAGTCCTCGTATTAAGCAAGTTATAAGTACATAACATCAAAATATATACTCTAACTAGCATCATCCCTAATCTATCGCAACAAAGTTTAGGATCCTCCTCTGGATCTTCATTTTCTTTTTTTTTCTCCAATCCTTTCTAATTTTGCCAGCTAATATTCTACCCATGTTAGATCGTCATTAATTAGGTGAATCTTCTCCAGGGGTCCTGGCAGTATCAACCTTCGTCATGGTGCCATCCTATGCCTTGGTTGCCTGTTTCCTCCGACTACCCCATCACTTATGCCCGTTATTGGTCTCACTGGCAGAAGTGTCACCTCAAATGTTATGCCTCTAGTCCTTAGGCCCTCTGAAGCTTTAGTCATACCACCTTTCACTTGTCGAAGCATCACATTTTCCAACCTTAACCCTTCAGAAGCTCCCATTATGCATCTATAGTTTTGTCACACCCACGATGGTCCTAGTATCTCAAATCGTGGCGTATAGGTAGTCAAGATATAGTCCTGAGCTAGCCATTCCATTCCGTACATAATGTTCATGAATTTTTCTCATGGTCTCCTCCTGTTGTACCATCAAATCCCACGCGAGCTGAGTGAAGTATAATCGATTGTTAGCTGCCTGATTTCTTACATTAATATTTTGCAATTGATATTTTTCAACAAGATTTTGTATTTCCTATTGCGCCCACCGCCCGTAATTTGGTTGTTACTGGCATTGAGCTAGATAGGCTTGTTTCCAGTACATTATTTTGTTGTTTTTAGCGGCTATCTCGGCCTCAAAATCTCTCACTTTTTCCTTTTTTAAAGGTCCTATGTTTCTATGACTACTAGAGTGATCGAATTCCTCCTAAACCTCAATCTTTCTTTTATCTTTATCCATCCTACCCACAAGTACCAAAACAAAGATTAGTAGCTGAAAAACGGAGGGAAATAGATGCATGATGACTGAATCACAAATATTTTAAATTTCACCAAATAATCAGATTTCTAAATATAGGCTCTAATACCACTATGTAACATCCCAATCCAGAGCATCCGCCCCTAGGTCGAGTTTTTACCAGGGAAGAGAGATTCTAAACCAAAATACCGAACCAGAAATACTAAATATTATGATGTTCCAATTATGCTTCCATGGTTGGTTCATAGGTCAATATATTACAAAATTTTTTCAAATTTTTACGAAGTTAAACTAATGTAAACCAAGTTGAAATTTCCACAAGCTTTCGTAGTCACTAGAAAACCATCATTTAGAAAAATCATATTGATTTACACACAACTACTAGCATAACATATCCAAATATTAATAATCACATACTGTATGAGATAATCATCCAAATTTTCCAAGTTCACAAAACATGTTACTACAATATTCAAAAGTGTCTCAAAAGTTTTTTAAATTAAAATAGTCATCTCAGATCCGGAACTTCTGATCTATTCACCTACATAAAAATATTTAAACAACAAGCTGCTTGACTCAGTAAGATGTTATGACATGGAGTAAAAATTGAAACAATATGGCAAAGTGAACATAAGGAACAGGGTAACAAAGTAATGAGTACAAGGCATAATAAACCAAATATAAATATGGCAGAACTAATATTTGGTGGATCTGTCACCCTTGTAACTCCAAAATAACAAATCAACCCTTATCCCTCTAGTTCCTCCCTCGAGTAGCCACTCAGAGGGAAACAAACACAAATATCTAATTGGCATAGTCAATCGCGTGTCACAAACATGTTCCTTGGAAGCACCTACTTCTAGGTGATCGTGGAGCTATCTAACAAAATGGAAAACCTTGTAGGAGACAAATCGACGGTCCGGTACTGCCTAGTCATCTCTCCAATGGCTCTCGGGCCTAAATATTAGACAAATAATATTCAAGTTTCCAAAGGAGAACAGATATCCAATTTTCACAACATTTGATTCAAAACATATATCGGAATTAATCATTCAATTTCAAACTGTAGATTGGGCATACAAAAATTATTTTGAGCTCAATATATTAAGTAGGAATAAACCATGAATAAAACAAGAAAAATAGGCTCAAAAATATAAGGAAAAACATTCTGGACTGGGCACGACCGCGCACGGCCGAGTGGGGGCACATTCAAAATTTTTTTTGAATTTTTTTGAATGTATGGCAGCAGTAGGAGCTCACTAGATGCAGCGAAGTAAATAACATATTGAACTATGGAAATCAAAGAAATCAAGTCAAGATTTGTTCTTTTCAATCCACTTATCATATGTCAAGAAACTAACAAGGTTCTTATCATGGAGCCAAGGAATCATCATCAAAGTTTGCAATCCAAGCTAGAATTTATGCCATAAATCTTACCTCAAATATTTTCCCACAAGATTTTCCCCGAAGTCTTAAAGGTTTTCTTTAATTTTTTTTTCTTCAAGCCTTCCCTACATACCACAAACTATTTGGTCATCTTGTTTGAATGGATGTAACTTCCATAGAAATCTTTATGTTCTTAGGGCTTTAATAGATTTAAAATCTTGAAACTTACCTTTGATCTTGTCCTTTGATTTTCTTTCCTTTTATCCTTGTTATAAGTTGATTATAGTTTGTTGGGAGATGTTAAGATCATTTATCTTGGAATATGTGTTGGTGGGGAGATTTCGAAGATGTGATACCCCAAAAATTTTCCTGAAATAAAATTTTGAAATCATTAAGTTTTCTTTTTATATTGTAACTCGTTTTCGAAATCACGAGCACCGTTTTAATGTCAAAATAAGTTTCATGCATCTCAAAACTCTTTTGCATTCGAACCGTCGATTTTTCAAAAATTAATCAGTTTTCAATGTCACGAAAAATGTTTTAACGACAAAACGAATTTCTCGTATCCAAACATTTTTTAAGCGTTCGAGTTTTGTTTTCAAGTCGTGTTTCGACCCAAACGAGCCTCGAAAACCCGTCAAAACTAGTCCAAATTATCCCAAATTGTAGCCCACAATTTTTGACCCTATGAGCATCAATTTTTATCAAAAAGAGAGAGAGAGAGAGAGAGAGAGAAGGAAAATATGATCTGCAGAACTATCCAGCTGCAGCAGCCCTATGGATGGGATTTTAATTTTAATCCCATCCATCCATCAAGCCCACCATCAAATCTTGCAAGAAAAGAGATATTTATTCTAAGGGACTTGAATTTTTAGATTCCCATCTTTTTACCCCATTTTTCATCTATAAATAAGCTCTATTGGGGACTAAAATTTCTGCAGAAAATTTTACAAACACTTTAACACTTGAACTCAACTTGCATCTTCTTCTCTTCACCAAAACCGATTTTTGCTTAAGGGGATTCTTGTGTGTGAACTCTCATTCTAGCTCTTGGTAAGTAGCTTAAGATTGATGCTTAAGAATGGTTGATGATATGAATGTCTAGAACTTGATGTAAGTATGAATGTCATTATAGGTGTTTGAAACTTAAGCTTGGGAATCAACTTATTTCTTTGCAAGTTTTAGGCTCCAAGAGGTAAGATTTGTGGCTTTCCTCATCTCCTTATGAGCATATATTCTCAGTTCTTTCCTTGACCGAATGATCATGATATCGTATTGTTGAAAATCTTGCTTGATATGTGCCTTTCATGAGCTTATGTTGTTGCCTTGTTGTTCTTGATATAATAAGCTCTATCTCTTGAATATGTAAATCCAAAGCTTAATGAATCCTCTTGAATCTTAAACCGATGCTTTGGATTGAGTTTTGAACAATAGACAATGGACTAAGAGGAGAAATGAACCAAAGATTGATTAAAAATGAGAGATATGGACAAAAACCGTTTTATTCGACTTGAAAATGATTTTTCGAAAAATCTCATAACCAATTTCAAATCGATCATTTACAAATATTTTTACGTATAAGAGAACCCCAAAAATGTAGTTTTGGAACAAAAATGAAAGATTTGAAACAAAAATGAAAGAAAGAGAAGTAACAAATAAATTTGATAAAAAATTGATTTTTAGTCACATTCATTAATTTTTAAAAATGGCTAAGCTTGGAATTTAATATAACATGCTTTGCAAAAGTTGTAGGAAAAATTATGAAGATCTCCTAGAAATTTTTCAAAAAAAAAATTTGCTCTCGGTTATTGTTTGGGGGCTCCAACAGGGGTTTAAGCGCCCATTCCAATAGCCATTTCAGCCGCTGGGCGCCGGGGCGCCCATTCCAGTAGCCAAATCCCCTCTCTTTTGACTCTATTTTGCTAACTTAAGTCCATATTTTATTTCTTCAAGATATTTTAAAGATTTTTAAACGGTTTTCTTATGTCCGAAGTTCAGACGAATCGTTTATTTGACTTATTTTTTGCTATAAATCTCTACCGATTATTATCAATCTTTTGAATATGTTTAAGGATTACGTTTTTAAAATATTTCGAGCTCAGAAATGATTTTTATATGTTTAAAACCCCAATCAAATTGTTTGTATTTGTGATTGATCGAAAATTTTTGCTTTCGTTGAAACAATCCAATTTTTAAATTTGGCATTCGAACGCCTATTCGAGTTTCAAATATTTGTGTTTTGATTTTGATTCGCCAAACCAAGTCCATACCTTATTTCTTGAGAATATTTTAAGCTTTTAAAATAATATACCTAAGTCCAAGATCCAAACTCGATTCGTATGTTTGATTCGTTTGTCAGTTTGATATGAGCCATTGTGGCCATATGTCTCTGATATGTGTCATTTGATCTTATTCTGAACCGTTTGATTGATATGAATGGCCAATTCTAAATCATTTGTTTGATATGATCGGCCATTGTAAATGTGCCCAAAGCAGCTATATGATTCCGATATCTTTTCGATATGTTCAGTTTGTTTCAAGCCTATATGAATGTACGTATGTTGGGCCCTGGGAATTTTCAAGGGTATCAAATTGGGCGATATCGGGTCGACAATCTGAGTTCTTGGAAATTCCTGTATGTTGGATAGCTCGGAGGAGTCCTAGAGGTAGGATTCCGAAGAGTTACTCCTGAGACTCGTGGTCGCCCGTGCTGCGGCGGCTGTGTCTCAAATATTGTATGGCTCTCCTTCAGCGACGGCTCAGAGAAGCTAAACGGAGGGATAAGGATTATATGTATGTTATATGTTGGAGTTATAAGGGTGATAGATCCACCAAACGTTTGAATCAGCCTTATAAGCTCTATTGACATGAATGTGACATATGATTTCTGATACCCATTCGTTCTGTTGTTCTGAAACATTATATGAGGTCACATTCTTGATTTTCGATCTTGATATGTTCATCATTGAATCTTATACTCTAGTCATATGCCATAAGTTTTACTGGGTCAGTGTACTCGTGATTTCATAAATATCATGTAGGTTCTTAGACCGTGGATTGACTGACTGAAGCTTCGTGTTAGTATATAGCTTCCCTTTTCGAGTTATGTCTATAAGCATGTATCTTGGTATGATGAACGCTTAGATTTATGTTTTGTTAGAATGTATAGATTGTCAGCTTATAATAGTTAGGATATCCGGATGTAATATTTTAGTTTAGGTAGTTTCCATTTGAACTAAAAATATGTTGGCTTGTAATTTGGATTTTGTAATGAAATTTGAAAATTTTCAGCTTGTAATTTTGGAACACTGAGTTATGAAATTGTGTTTTGGAAATTCTGTTTATGGTTAGTTAAGTTTAGATCACAAGTAGCACATCGGATTTCGGGGCGCAATGCTACCGCTATCCGGGGTATTACAGGTGGTATCAGAGCTCTGCGTTTCTTTGGGAAAGAACCTGAGCTACGCTAGAATTAGATCCTTGGGATAAGAACTTGTTTGGATTTATGTCATAGGCTTGAACTAAATTAAGTTATGACCATTTGGTATGATGGGTAATACTTAAATGTATCGGATTACAATTGGGAGGCCTACTAAGTTGTGAACCGCTATGTTTATGCATTAACCATTTGATTTTAGAAAATTGAGATATGTGAATATGATATCGAATTGCGTTGGGTTAAGATCAACCCTAGTAATCTTAGGAAGAGATGGACAAAGGAACGGAGCTTTCTATATATCGTTGATCATAGGATTCAGGAAACCTTGGTGTTAAGATAGATTCGTTATGATATTCATAATTTTACTAGTTGTTGTGATTATTGGTAATGTCATGGATAGGATGAACTGGGAAAAGCGAAGATTGACTAAAGGAGTTGGAATGGAGTTTCAATTGTGAAACAGTCAAGAAATGAATGAACGAGACTTTTAATAGGGAATTAGAGGAAAGAGATGAGGCGCTAGCTTGGATTAAGGGACAGCTGGCAGGAAGGGATGAAATTAGGTTGAGCGATGCTAGGAATGTTGGGAATGTTGTCAAAGTAAATACCGAATATGAGAGCAAGGAGACAAAGGATCCTAATTAAGTTAAGATTGATTAGAAGTTGAAATGTTAAACATATCTAAATATGTATGTGTTAGGGACTTAGGTGCATAAGTACTGGTGAGTGGCAACCTCAAATAAGCTAAAATTTTGTAGAGCCTAGTGGTGATTATGATGATGGAAACTAGGCATGATATGGTAATGGTTATGTAATAATTTCCTTTCCTCATTTGTAAGGTGAATTAGTAATCAGGCTTTTTGCTAATGAGGAATATTTTGAACTTTATGAACGTGGGATTTTAGTATTGCCAATTTTGAGCCTTGATGGTATATATTGTGGCGAGAGAATTATGAATCTTTGTGATAATAAGAATATTGGATTGACACTAAGAAACCTCATGGATCAATATCTGATAAATATAGTGACAAGAATAGAAACCTTCACGAACGAACCCTTGGGAAGCGTGATAGGCCAAAAATGAGTTCTGTTTAAGGAAATATTGGCACCTAAAATTAAGGGGTTAAAGCCGAGCCGATGTATTAGCAAGAGAACAAAGGATGGACCCTATGCAAAGAATGGAAAGTAATACCATAGTTCGAGATTTTATGCCAAGTTTTATTTAGCCCTAGACCTGCGCCGTCTTCTTTTATATTGCCTATGTGTGCTAAGCGAATAGGTTCGACTTTAGAATTGATGAAAATCCTGTATGAAGTTTAGAACCTATAAGGGGACCTTACAAAACCTGCATTAAGTATTTGAATTCTCCTGTGATTATAGAAAAAAATAGAAATTTATCGCTTGTTCTTCTAAACCGCCTACCCAAAGTGGCCTTACATATGTAAAGTGACCTGTTCAAATTCTAGATTTCTAAGCCCAAGTATTTAGGAGTTGAATGATACTCAAAGATAAGATCTTTTGGGAGAAATAAGAAAATAGAATATGGTTACTGGGGAACGTAAGAGCGTTATCGAGGGTCGATATTCCCACCTATCCAGATAGAGATGAGAATCTGGGGACCAGATTTTTTTAAGGGGGGGAGATTGTGCCACCCCAAAAATTCCCCTGAAATGAAATTTTGAAATCATTCAGTTTTCTTTTTAGATTGTAACTCGTTTTCGAAATCACGAGCACCGTTTTAATGTCAAAATAAGTTTCATGCATCTCAAAACTCTTTTGCATTCGAATCGCCGATTTTTTAAAAATTAATCTGTTTTTAATGTCACGAAAAATATTTTAATGACAAAATGAATTTCTCATATCCAAACATTTTTCGAGCATTCGAGTTTTGTTTTCAAGTCGTGTTTCGACCCAAACGAGCCTCGAAAACCCGTCAAAACTAGTCCAAATTATCCCAAATTGTAGCTCACAATTTTTGCTCCTATGAGCATCAATTTTTATCAAAAAAAAAAGAGAGAGAGAGAAGGAAAATATGATCTACAGAACCGTCCAGTTGCAGCAGCCCTATTGATGGGATTTTAATTTTAATCCCATCCATCCATCAAGCCCACCATCAAATCTTGTAAGAAAAGAGATATTTATTCTAAGGGACTTGAACTATTAGATTCCCATCTTTTTACCCCATTTTTCATCTATAAATAAGCTCTATTCAGGACTAAAATTTTTGCAGAAAATTTTACAAACACTTTAACACTTGAACTCAACTTGCATCTTCTTCTCTTCACCAAAACCGATTTTTGCTTAAGGGGGTTTCTTGTATGTGAACTCTCATTCTAGCTCTTGGTAAATAGCTTAAGATTGATGCTTAAGAATGGTTGATGATATGAATGTCTAGAACTTGAAGTAAGTATGAATGTCATTATAGGTGTTTGAAACTTAAGCTTGGGAATCAACTTATTTCTTTGCAAGTTTTAGGCTTCAAGAGATAAGATTTATGGCTTTCCTCATCTGCTTATGAACATATATTCTTAGTTCTTTCCTTGACCGAATGATCATGATATCGTATTGTTGAAAATCTTGCTCCATTGATATATGCCTTTCATGAGTTTATGTTGTTGCCTTGTTGTTCTTGATATAATAAGCTCTATCTCTTGAATATGTATATCCAAAGCTTAATAAATCCTCTTGAATCTTAAACCAATACTTTGGATTGAGTTTTGAACAATGGACAATGGACTAAGAGGAGAAATGAACCAAAGATTGATTAAAAATGAGAGATATGGACAAAAATGATTTTTCAAAAAATCTCATAACCAATTTCAAATCGATGATTTACAAATATTTTTACGTATAAGAGAACTCCAAAAATGTAGTTTTGGAACAAAAATGAAAGATTAGAAACGAAAATGAAAGAAAGAGAAGTAACAAATAAATTTGATAAAAAATTGATTTTTAGTCACATTCCTTAATTTTTAAAAATGGCTAAGCTTGGAATTTAATATAACATACTTTGCAAAAGTTGTAGGGAAAATTATGAAGATTTCCTAGAAATTTAAAAAAAATAAAAAAATTTGCTCTCGGTTATTGTTTGGGGGTCCAACGGGGGTTTAAGCGCCCATTCCAATAGCCAAGCGCCCAAACGGGCATCGGGGCGCCCATTCCAGTAGCGAAATTCCCTCTCTTTTGACTCTATTTTGCTAACTTAAGTCCATATTTTATTTCTTCAAGATATTTTAAAGATTTTTAAACGGTTTTCTTATGTCCGAAGTTCAGACGAATCGTTTATTTGACTTATTTTTTGCTATAAATCTCTACCGATTATTATCAATCTTTTGAATATGTCTAAGGATTATGTTTTTAAAATATTTCGAGCTTAGGAATGATTTTTATATGTTTAAAACCCCAATCAAATTGTTTGTATCTGTGATTGATCGAAAATTTTTGCTTTTGTTGAAACAATCCAATTTTTAAATTTGGCATTCTAAGGCCTATTCGAGTTTCAAATATTTGTGTTTTGATTTTGATTCGCCAAACCTAGTCCATACCTTGTTTCTTGAGAATGTTTTAAGCTTTTAAAATAATATACCTAAGTCCAAGATCCAAACTCGATTTGTATGTTTGATTCGTTCGTCCATTTGAGATGAGCCATTGTGGCCATATGTCTCTAATACGTTTCATTTGATCTTATTCTGAACCGTTTGATTGATATGAATGGCCAAATTCTGAATCGTTTGTTTGATGTGATCGGCCAAAAGAAAATGTGCCCGAAGCGACTATATGATTCTAATATGTTTCTGATAGGTTCAGTTTGTTTCAAGCCTATATGAATGTAAGTATGTTGGGCCCTAGGAATTTTCAGGGGTATCAGATTGGGCGATATCAGGTCGACAATCTGAGTCCTTAGAAATTCCTGTATTTTGGATAGCTCGGAGGAGTCCTGGAGGTAGGATTCCGAAGAGATACTCCTGAGACTCGTGGTCAACCGTGCTGCGGCGACTATGTCTCAAATATTGTATGGCTCTCCTTGAGCGATGGCTCGGAGAAGTAAAACAGAGGGATAAGGATTATATGTATGTTATATGTTGGAGTTATAAGGGTGACAGATCCACCAAACGTTTGAATAAGTCTTATAAGCTCTATTGACATGAATGTGACATATGATTTATGATACCTGTTCGTTCTATTGTTCTGAAATATTATATGAGATCACATTCATGATTTCCGTTCTTGACATGTTCATCGTTGAATCTTGTACTCCAGTCCTATGCCATAAGTTTTACTGGGTCAGTGGACTCATGATTCCGTAACATTATGTAGGTTCTTAGATCGTGGATTGACTGACTAAAGGTTCGTGTTCGTATATAGCTTCCCTTTTCGAGTTATGTATATAAGCATGTATCTTGGCGTATTGAATGCTTAGATTTATGTTTTGTTAGAATGTATAGATTGTCAGCTTGTAATAGTTGGGATATCTAGATGTAATATTTCGGTTTAGGTAGTTTCCATTTGAACTACGAATACGGTGGCTTGTAATTTGGATTTTGTAATGAAATTTGGAAATTTCCAACTTGTAATTTTGGAACACTAAGTTATGAAATTGTGTTTTGGAAATTCTGTTTATGGTTAGTTAAGTTCTGATCGCAAGTAGCGCATCAGATTTCGGGACGGAATGCTACCGTTATCCGGGGCATTACAGAAGATGATAGAAAAGATGAAATTCTTCCTAAGTGTTTTCTTGAAATGAAGAACAAGAGAAGGGGCTCGAATGAGTTGGCAAAGTGTGGATAATTTTTGCAAGAGTGTGGTAGAGATTTATAGAAAAGATTTGGGGCCAATTTTGTAGTTTTAGTAAACTTTAGGGGCATTTTTGAAAAATATAAAGATTGTGTGGAATGTAAAGATTGTGTGGGACCTTCGAGATCTTTCATTTTCTTTAAAATATTATATTATATATATATGTATGTATGTATAAGTCGGCCAAATGCATGTATTTGGATAATATTTTTTTTTTCAATTTGTGCATTAATTGACCTAATCTTATTATAATTAATGAAATAAGATTATTTTTATTTTATTTTGTTATAGGGTTTAGAAAAATGGTAGATTAGAATTTTAAGTTGAAAATGATATTTCTTGAGGTAAAATAATGGCATATAGGAATTTTGATTATGAGAAAAATTCTAGTATATGTCATAAAATATTTTGGGTTTGAATTATAGAAATTTGATAGTAAAATTGGGAAATTTTGGGGTTGAAATAATTTTTTTTTGGGGACAAAAGAGGTATGTACAGAAATTTTTACAAAAATCAAGGGCTAGCATTTTGGGGTCGAATTGAAAATTTTTTAAATGAAATGAATGTATACAAGAATCTTTTATTGGAGAAAATTTGAATGTGATAATGAAATATTTTAATTTTTGATTGATGAATACTTGAAAAATGAAATTATAAGGCTTTAGGGTGGAAATATAAATTTTGAAACTATTGGGTGCGTGTGTGGCAAATTTAGATGGTAGGAAAAAAATTTAAGGAAATATTTTAGTTTAAATTGTGAAAATTTTTGAAAATATTATTGTTGAATTTTTGGGTCGTTAAAGTTTGTTGTTGAGATTAATTTCAACAACTATTAAGAGCACACCCTTGTGGGGACCAGACCAGTGGCATCTATTTACCCCTAAGGTTGGCCTACACCTAACTAGAAATCCAACTTCCAAAGGCTCAAAATACCAATAAAAATTTGTGAATCTATTCTCCACATCTGTGTCATCCATTCCAAGAATTATGGTGAACCTTGTGTTGATTCTCCTTAGATATGCGGCAGAGTCCCAGAGTTTAGCATACTATTTGATGTGCAAGACTCACTCATCCTTATATCATTGACTAACTCTTGTCTAAACTCCTCTATTTTGCTTTTGGGATAAGTTTCCAGTTTATTTACAAATCTCTTTAAATGATAAGATGATGAAACAATCTCCATATCAAATGCTGGCTAGCAGAAATAAATAGAATTAGATGTTTGAAGCTGAAAAGTGGTTTCATCCCTTATTTTATATACATGCATTTTCCACTGACAGCCCTCTCCCTCACACTTGGCATAGATTCTTTATTTATCATTCTTCTTGATTTTTATGTTTCTCATAGACTAAACAGCTTCAGCATGGACAACCTTCCTTAACCATTTCTGCCTTTGAATTTCATGCCTGGTACAAACTTAGGAGCCTATCTTTGTTTAGAGTTGAACATTAGTGCATAACCCATAATCCCCTCACTATGAGGCCTAACCTGACTCGCTATTATGGCATCACTTTCCTATGCTATCTTTTCCGTATTTCTACTCACAATTTCAACTACCTTTTTGTTCACACTACCACTCACATTTCCCGCTCCTCCGCCCTCACCATGTATACAAACCCACTCAACTTTAAAATCCACAATGGAAAAAACAATAAGGTCATCATCTTCCTCACTCTCATCCCCACTCTTACATCCAGAACACTAGGATTAGATTCAATAGGAGGGTCATATTGTATTTCAGTTTGAGTGTTAGGCAGAAGATCAATTGGAGGGTTAAGTTGCATTTTAGTTTGAGTGATTTGTTGCATTTTAATAGGGGTCAAGTTGAATGTTAATTTTAGTTTTAGGCAACATTTCAATATAAAGGGTCAAGCTCAATTTTAATTTTAGTGTAAATTTGTGGTGGTTCATATTGTGCTATCTCCCACATCACTCTCACCCCCACCCTCAATGAAATTAATGCACCCACCGCGCCCACATTCTCATATATATTTTTTTCTAATTTCCAAAAATTCTAAAAATTCATGAATTTTGAATAAATGATTCATTTCATAATAATCTTTATATTTTCACTTATTTACTAAATCTTGAGAGTTTAAATTTCCAAAGCTTGCTCTTAAGTGTTTAAATCAAAGTTTCTTTTAATATCTGTAATGCCCCCAGATCCTAAAGTATCCATCCCTAGGTCAAAATCGTTACCTGTGGGTACGGTAACTATGCTAAAAAGCCTCAAATAATACAATAATATTTTCAACACTCTCAATACAAAAGCATTCTATACAATACAAATTATAATTATCTAAACACATACTAGGTGTATAAACTTTCAATTAAGTTTCATGGCTACAATCCAAGACAATGACATAGACATTTCAAAAATACAAACTCAAATAAATTTCTAGCTCAACAGATCATTTTTGGAATCGATCCCCTATATATAATGAGTTATAATAAAAAATAAGTCTACTGACTTGGTAAGAAAAATGGCTAATATGAAAGGAACGGGTATGAAGCAATAGACAAGCCAAATAATAGTTCATAAATTCGATAACATATTCAAAGACAAGGAATTCATAAAGTGAATGCATTCAAATGGCTCAGAATCCTGTTAATATTCATGAACAACTAAACAATAATAACAGGACTAGTTTTAGGAGGATTTATCACCTATATAACTTCAACAGAAAATATTAAACCCACATCCCTCATTTGCTTTCTCGAGTGGCCGCTTGAGAAAAAGCCATTCATACAATAAGCACAATCGGACATGTGCCAAAGACTAGCCCCTTAGAAACCTATCTCTAGGTTCTCTTGGAACTATTAACCCTGCAGAAAACAAACTGACGGTCCAATACTGCCTAGTCATCTCACCGGTGGCTCCCGAGCCTAATATACCAATGACACCTAGATGCGAGTAAATATCGAGCTTAACATTCGATTCCATTAAGCCTCGGACTTAAGAAAATCGTTTTGAAGTTTTAAAACATCTTAAAGAAGTAAGATATGGACTTAAAATAGCAAGAAGGATAAAAAATGTGAAAATTTATTTTCTGAACTAGGTACGGCCTCGCTAAAAAATAGGCAAGGACGAGCCCACTGCCCCAAGCGCAACTATGCCCAAATGTGGGCGCGGTCGTGCCCGTACTAATTTTTTTTTTTTTTTGAAAA
>JACFYI010001029.1:6079-65486 GCA_014898755.1 Handroanthus guayacan
AAAAAAAAAAAAAAAACCTTGAACTCGAAAACCCTAAGCCCAAAATCCTGAACCCTGAACCCTAAACCCAGAACCTTGAACCGAACCATGAACCTAAACCAATTTTTTCTCTAAAGGATGGGTGATTCCCATTCTCTTCCTAATCTGATGCCACTACCGCCCACACCAAATATGATGATCATTGCCGTCTCAAGGTCATATGCCGCAAACGTCAATGGTAGTGCCCCTCCCGTTGCCGGCGAATTATCAAATCATGAATTAAAGAAAATGTTTTTTGATGGTGCCCCAAAGAAATGTTTGGGGCAAGTTACAGTTCATCAAGGCCGAAAAACCATTCGATTTTTAAGTGAAGAAATTGAGAAGCTTGCAAAGCCATTCAGATTCGCATTAATTGGAAAATTCTCGCAAGGTTATCCCACCATGCAAAGATTATGTTTGAAGATGGCAAGCTTTGGATTAAGAGGTGATTTCTCTATTGGTGTTCTAAATTTGAATTATGTTTTAATTCACCTTACTTTAGAAGAAGATTACACTTTAGAAGAAGATTACACACGTTTATGGTTAATGCAGATTGTTTTTATTAAGGGCTTCCCTATGAGATTACATAAGTGGACTCTAAAATGTAATCCACAAGAAGAGTCTCCTTTTGCCCCTGTTTGGATTAGGTTCCCAAACTTACCGGTATAATTTTTCCATAAAGATGCTTTATTTTGTATTGTGGAGATGGTTGGAAACCCATTACGTCTTGATGATGTGACTACGGAGGTTACTCATCCAAGTGTTGCAAGAGTTTGTGTTGAGATTGATCTTACAAAACCATTAGATAATGAGATTGCCATTGGTTTTGATTTGACGTTATGGATTCAAAAGCTTAAATATGAGAGGATCCCGAAATACTGTTCACCGAGTAAGCACCTTGGGCATAATGGCGATGAATGCAAAGGAAAAAATCCAGCTCATAAACTAACTGGATCACATCGCACCACCACGATGACAATCGAAGACGTTGACGGCACAGCCAGTGAAGACTTGCGAACCAAATTGAATCGGCGGCGTAACCTAACCCCTGCCATTGTAGTGCATAAACATCCAAACCCTAGGGATGACACGTCAAGCCCACAAAGTGCCCATGCAAACCCTACTACTACTGTGTCATCCTTAAAAATCACTACCACTAATATCCAGACTGCGGCGCCTGTTTTGGACTCCACTGCTTTGGCGAAAAAGCCTATGTCTACTTTAGTCCAGAAGAATCTTTCCCAAGCTGCTGATTTGGACCATGAACATAGCTCACAAACCAAACTGAGACCCACACAATTGTGGCTTTAAGCCCAAACGACAATGGTCCCATTAATAAAATAACGGCTGATACACATTTAATTGCTCAGCATATTGGCAACTCAAGGAACAAAAAGTAGGTGCGAGCTGCCTCAATGGATAGCAAACAACCTTGTTGAAACTCACATTGACGTTGCTCTAAACTCTTGGTCCATAACAAGGTTAATAAATGTGACTTTAATGTTGCTGATGTCAGCTTTCTTGGTGATAATGGTGCTACAAATTATGGGTTTAATGTTACTGATGTTGGTCTACATCGGATATGAACTTGGATGTTGCAAATTGTGCATTTAATACTATTGATGATGGTTATGAATATTCTGAAACTGGCTTGGCTATCCCCCTTGTTAATGATGTGACCCAACTGGTTGATAAACGGCCTCAACTAGCACATTCAATGCCTGACCACCTCTTGCATAATACACTAATGCGTGTAGGCTATATAGAACCTGCTCTCCCGGATGGAATTCCCTCGGCTCATGCCACGGATGAAACATTTGATGCTATCAAGGAAATGGCCCGTCACAGATGCAACTCTTTTGATACCGATGATTTTTAGGAAGTTACGAGTCGCCAGAAGAAGAAGAAGAAACAACTCCCAGCAAGAACAATTCAAACTCGGCATTTCGTGAAAATAACTGAGATAAATACAACCTCCCAATAGCAATCTTGATGAATTTTCTCATCTAGAATATTAGAGGCATTAGAGACTCATCTACGCAGACTCGTTTGGAGAGATTAATTCGCTTTCATGGACTTAAGATGAATGGATGATTGATCTAGATGCTCACTTTATGTGCCGCAGATTTGGCTTCCACAATGTCATCGCAAATTCCAACAATCAAATTTGGTATTTTTATACAGCAGATTATACCCTTACACCCATTTTGGACACGAAACAGATGCTTCATGTGAAGGTTTCCTCATGTCTTTGGGCTGAAGACTGTTGTTATAGTTTTATATATGCCAAATGTTCTAAATGGGCTCGTCTATCACTTTGGGCAGACCTGAGATCTATTTGTACAGACTCCCTTTGGCTTGTTGGAGGAGATTTTAATGTAGTTGCCTCACTGGATGAATGAAGAGAGGAGGTTGCCCCTAAACTACGATCAATTGAGAAATTTCGTGAGACGATTGAGGAATGTTGCCTCATTAATCCAGGTTTTGAAGGCTTACCGTTTACTTGGACTAACAAATGTCTATGGCAGCAGCTAGATCGAGTTCTCATTTCACGCTCATTTCTGCAATATTTCCCGTCTGTGCATGTGCAGCACCTTGCTTGCACCATGTCTAATTACTGCTCTTTACTCATAAGTCTGGAAAGGATAGGTGTCAAAGGACCTTCCTCCTTCAGATTCCAGCACATATGGCAGAAGCACCATAACTTTTCCCTACTGTCCACCAAAATTAGGAGTAGCCAAGCAATGCAGGTGGTGTGAACAAATTCCAACAAAAACTATACTACCTTAAAAAGCACCTTAAATGGTGAAGGCTGTCTTTGGTAATATATTTGATGAAATAAAGTTGAAGAAATGAGAAGTGGAGCACTTGGAAAACACCTATGATGAAAACCCCTCAGAGCAGAATTTGATGCACTTGAATCGTGCCACCATGAAGTTAAACAGGGCACTTAAGATAGAAGAAGATTTTTGGAAACAAAAGGCGACTATTAGGTAGATCGAGGACGGGGAACGAAACACATGATTTTTTCGTCATTAGTGAAAACGGAAAAGAACTAAATCGTACATACACAAATTTTATGAAGGAGATAAGGTTATTAAGGATCAAACATGACTCCGAGATTCGACTGTGGGGTACTTCAAACAGCTCCTAGCTCCTATAGCACAGGAACCCCCCTCGTAGATAAGTGTGTTCATGTTCCACATATTTTGAACCTATCTGATTTTGCTGATTTGTGCATTGCCCCAACTTTGGAAGAGATTAAGACTGTGGTCTTTAGTATAAAGACGGAGAGTGTGGCAGGCCCCGATGGATTCTTTTCCCTTTTCTATCAAGAATGATGGGATATTATTGCAACGAATTTATATGAAGCAGTGGTGGAGTTCTTTTCCGACACAGCTATGCCTCGTAGCTTCACAGCTACCTTGCTGGTATTGATTCTTAAGTCTGAAAATGCAGCTACTTAGGATGATTTTCGTCCAATAAGTCTCTGCAATGTGATCAACATGATAATCACGAAGTTGCTCTATGTTAAGCTTGCCAAGAAGCTTCCACGCCTAACCTCGGAATCACATAGTGGATTTGTGGCTGGTCGCTCTATTAGTGAAAACATCTTGCCAGCTCAAGAGCTTGTTCACATGCTTAACAAGAAGTGTTCTGGTGAAAGAGTTATACCAAAGCTCGACATGGCTAAAGCGTATGATAGAGTCCAATGGCCTCTCTTATATCAAATTCTTGAAAACCTAGGGTTTTCGTAGAAATAGATATTGCTGATTCACAATTGTATTGAACACTATTGGTTCTTTGTGCTAATTAATGGAACTTCAGCGGGTTTTTCCAATCTACACATGGGCTTTGACAAGGAGATCCAATCTCTCAGGCTCTCTTCATTCTGGCTGTAGAGTGGTTATCAAGGGGATTAGACCAGCTACATAGATGCAATCCAGACCTCTAGTATGCCCCCGAAAATTCGATCCTGGTCTTTCACTAGGCTTACGCTAATGACATCATAATTTTTGCAAAACACAAGGGGAACAGCATGTACAAGCTGATAGACTTTCTTCGGACATATAAACTCATATTTGGGTAGTAAATTAGTGTGCAAAAAAGCTCGTTTGTGGTTCAAAAAAAATACGTTCTTACTACAATAAATTACCTCAAGCTTGTCACTAGCTTTCGATATGAACATTTACCTATCACTTACCTTGGTGCTCCGCTTTTCGCTGGCAATAAAAAAGAGCTCCTCTTCGATAAAATTTTGGGCCAAATCCGCCAACGCATTATGAGCTAGGAAAAGGCTACTCTTTTTCATGGTGGGTGCCTTATGTTTATCGAAAGTATCCTTGCCTCTATGCCGATCTACCTGTTCCATGTGCTACAACCACCAAATTATGTTATCCACGGCATGGAACTATGGTCTAATACATTTTTTTGGGGTAGCTTTGGATCAAAACTTAAAATTCATTGGGCAAAATGGGACACTCTTTGTTTTCCATGTGATGAAGCTAGCTTTGGAGTCCGGAAATTGTAGGATGTAATTAAGGCTTTCTCTCATAAGCTATGGTGGAGATATCGAGCACAAAACTCGCTTTGGGCGAAGTTCCTTGCTGCTAAATACGATAGTCAAGTCCTTTTCGACAACTATACTCCACCTGCCTCAGCTTCATCGACTTGGCATCAATTATGCAAAATCAAGCCTCTTGTTGAACTATAGCTCTTTTGGACGATTGGCAAAGGCGATATCTCACTTTGGTATGACCATTGGTTTGGTGATAAACCCCTCAGTCAATGTCTCAAGATCACCGATTTTTTAGCTGCTCATATCTCGAACTTCCTGCACCAAGACAGCTGCACGATAAAATTCCGGTGGACACACGAATGCAAAGGAAGGTAACCAACTTGCCTCTAAATGTGCATGTTGCAATAACATCGAAAGTGTGGAACATCTCTTTTTGTGCAGTGATTTTGCAACTAACGTGCGGACATATTTTTGTGATATATTTCATATCTGGAAACCCACCACATTTTGGTATTGTCTATGATCCTATATTTAGAAATTTGACCCCCTTTTTATGTATTAGGCATATTCGTATAGTGATCCTGATGCTTAGCTTGTGGCACATTTGGGAGGCTCGAAATAATGCTAAATGCAGGAACATTCAGTTTAGAGTGAGATGGATCATTTGCAAGGTGCTACAGCATATCTATGACATAGCAAAGGCAAAAAATTCAAGTATGTTCATTGGAGGGGTGATCTTACTCTTGTTGGGCAGTTAGGCATTGACATTTCCCAACCAGCTAAGCAATATCTAGTGGTGGTCACTTGGAGAAAACCAGAAGCTAGATGCATTAAACTAAATACAGACGGAGCAGCTCAGCACAATAGGGCCTGCACTGAGGCTGGAGGCATATTACGAGACCATCTGGGCAACCCAATCTTTATATTCACCTTCTATTTAGGCATTGGTAACTCGATGGACCTACCTCGATGCACCTCTCTACATTGGGAATAAAAAGGACCTCCTCTATGCTGAACTTATTGGTAAAATCCATACTAGATTCCTAGGCTAGAAGAAAAATGCTCTTTCACATGGTGGATGCCTCATGCTTATCAAGAGTATTCTTATGTCGATGCCTCCATATCTTATCCAAGTGGTGAAGCTACACATTCGATGATAACTCGCATTGAAAGGATGTTAAAAAAATATCTTTGGGGTGACTTCAATAAGCAACAAAAAATACCTTTGACATATTGGCCAACCCTTTGCTTTCCCTTTGATTAAAATGAATTTGGTGTTCAAAAATTAATTGATGTGGTCCGGGCCTTTTCTTGTAAATTATGGTGAAAATTTAGAAATCAGAAGTCGCTATGGGTTAAATCCCTAGAGGATAAATATGGTTACAAGATCAGAGAAGATTCCTATAGATTGCTTGCTTCATCGTCCCCGATTTGGTGACATCCATATGCTAAAAAAGATATTGCCGAATAGCAATTATTCTGGAAAATTGGGCACTGGAATACCTCCTTCTGGCATGATCATTGGTGTGGTCAAAATGCTTTGGCATGCCAACTAGATAGAGCAGCTCTTGTGGGAACCCATGTGGTGGAATTCATAAGTGAAGAAGGCATATGGAACTCGGAAAGACTTAAATCTGTTTTGCCTCCCTAGTTGATTAACTTGATGAAGAAGTTTCCCTCGATCAATCCCAGAATGACACTCTTTTTTGGAAGTTTCTAAATGATAGCACATTTAATAGGAAAATAGCTTGGCACCTTTTCCGGCAGCGTGCGCCACATAACAGCTTGATGAAACATATCTGGCTTCTATTAATCCCTTCGATGATTTCTATTTTCCTATGGCGCTTTCTTCATGATAGAATTCCCATTGATGTCCGTATACAAAAGAAAGGGATCCAAATGGCCTCTAAATGGATCTGCTGCCAACATGTTGAATCCATGGAACACTTCTTCTTTGATAGCAGGCACACACATGAGGTATGGGAGCACTTTGCTCACATGTTTCACTTAACCCTCCCACACACAAAAAATGCAGCCAGTATGATGCTTTCTTAGTTTAACTCTACACCTTTTTTCTCTCACAGGCATATTCGCAGAGTCATTCCTTTACTAATCTTTTGGCATATTTGGGAGGCTCGAAATGATGCAAAATTTCGCAATAAGAAGTTTCTCAAGAGCAGGATATTCTTGCAACAATAAAAAAATCTTGCAGCATATTTATATCATCAATGCAACCAAAAAGTTGCTGCCAAAACACTGGAAAGGTGATGTGGAGATTGCTCGAAAGCAAGGGCTCACTGTCCGGCCTTTTGTTATACAAGCTATTGTTGCTATTCGTTTGAACTGACTTTCCACTGGTAGCTGGGAATTGAACACAGATAGGATAGCCAAGGGCCTCAATTGTGCCGGGGCTGGAGGTGTCTTACGTGACCATAATGGAGACGTTTTGCATATACCTATTTCCTTGGTGAAAATAATAGCATGGAAGCGGAAATTGAAGCTATACTATGTTGTTTTGAAATCTATGAAAGTAAAGGTTACTCTAATATTTAGGTTGAGACGGACTCACAAATAGCAATGCAGGTTATCAATGCGAAGCATGGGGGATCATGGGCTTTGAAGAACAAGTTGACTCGAACACAGAATTTGATGGGGGATCAGGTTATCAATGCATTGACTTCACATATTTATCGAGAAGGGAATCAACCGGCCGATGCTGTTACTAATTTAGCTTGCACTACATGACACTCAAGACCTGTACAACTCTCTGACTTCCCACGTAGACTCAAAGGCCTCATTCATCTTGACAAATAGGACATGACATCATTTCGATTTAAATAAACTTGATGATTTGCATGGGAGATAGCCTTCTTTCATTTTGTACTAGGACTCGTTGTAAGGGAGTTAGTACTCCTCGTTTACTATTTTTTGAGACATTTCATGTACCCTAACTTTTCTTGATTATTTATGGAAAAAATTAGAATTGCATGTGGCTTGATCCCAAGGGGTAGTTTTTTCTTGTGGTATGCAAGCATTATGGATAAAGCCTGACTGACAATTCAAGGCTCAGCCACACATTCAAAAAAATACCCTGAACCTTGGACCCTAAATCCTAAACCCCAAACCCTGAACCTAAACCTTGAACCCTGAACTCTGAACCTAAACCGAACCCTAAATCCCTAAACAAAACAAAACCAAAAAATTCTCTCATGGCCAAAAATACTCTCTCGACTTTGAGAGAGGGAGCCGTCATACCAATCATCCAAAACCATCAGAACTTCACCGCAAATCCTATACGTCGGCCCTTAATAATCAAATCAATTCAATTTTTGATGGAAACACTCAAGATCGAGCGTAAGAAAAGAGTTTCTTTGATGGTCTCGCCATGGAGAAGATGAGGCAAATTTTCTTTTATCAATCATGGAAGACAATTCAATTTTCAGATGATGAGATTGATGTGTTACCTCCATTCACATTTGCATTAATTGGTAAATTTTCACATGGTTATCCCACCATGTAGACATTAGGTTTGAAGATGGGAGGATTTGGATTGAAAGGTGACTTTTTGATCGAAGTCTTAAATATTAAGCATATTTTAATCCATTTGACATTGGAAGAAAAATATACGAGGCTTTGGATACGTCAAATAATTTTTATAGATGGATTTCCAATGCGTGTGTTTAAATAGACTCCAACATTCAATCCTAAAAAAGAATCTTCATTGGTTCCTGTATGGATTCATTTTCCGAACTTACCTGTTCAATTTTTTAATAAAACTTCATTATTTAATATTGCGTCAATGATTGGTACACCCTTGCGCATTGATGAGTCCACGATGAAACTTACATGTTCAAGTATTGTTCGTGTACGTGCTGAAGTGAATTTAACGAAGTCACTAGATCAGGAAACTTCTATCAAATTTCACTCGATTTTACAAGTCCAATGCATCAAATAAAAAGTTTGCAAAAATACTATGCTCGATGGAAGCATTTGGGATATGGTGAGATTGAGTGTTTTGATGGTCAACAGAACCTGTATGAGGAGGAAAAAGTGGCTGGAAAAGTGACACAAAATTCTGAGGAAGAAATTCTCGGACTTGGCAAAAATTTGAATCCAAAGTTCAATGGAAAAACCGATGATGCGATCACAGAGGATTTACGATGTAAACTCAACCGATAGGGAGGCTTGGATGTTGATGGCACCGCCGCTGCTGTCCATGCACTTCCAAGCCCTAAGGCACGTATGTCAAGCCCATTGCAAACCCTAAAGTCGCTGACTTGTTGCTGAAGCGAGATAATCCTGCTATTTTTCCTTCTATGGTTAACTCAGACTTCAGGGGAGTTTAGGCTTAGAACAAAAAGAAGAAGATGTAGCCCGATCTAAAGAGATAGCCCAACAAAATAAAACTGCAATTCTAGGCTTTAATAAACCTGGCAGTGACCCAATTAATAAGGAAATCCCCGTTGCTCACTCAGCTGAATTGAACATGAATTTTGACACCTCAAGGAATGAAACTCTAGAGGGAAATGACGCGAGGGACAGTGAAAGTGATGATCAAGAAAGATTGGAGAATAACCATATGGAAACTCATGGTGATGTTGACTCCAACCTTTTCATAAATAGCAAGGTTGCTAGATGTGTTGTTAATGCTACTGTAAATGCTATTGATGTCAGCTTTGTTGATGAAAATAATGACGCTAATTTTGTTACTGATGTTGGTTTTAATGATGATAATGAAGCTGCTAAGCACATAGTTAAAATGTTCACTGCTGATTTGGACATGGATAATGGTCATTGTGCCTTTAATACTACTAATGTGGACTTTGAATATTTTGAAAATAACTTGGCTGCTCCCCTTGCTAATGTTGTAGCCCAAATGATTGATGAAATGCCTCACTTAGCACACTCTCAATCTGCCCACCACTTGTCTGGTATAATGAAGCAACTAGGTTGTATGGGACCTGCTTTTTCGGATGAAATTCCTTCAGTTGATAATGCTAATGAAACTTTTGATGCAATCAAGGAAATGGCCCTTCATAGAAGCAACTCACTTGATGCTGCAAATTTTCAAGAAGTCACAAGTCGTCGGAAAAGGAAGAAATAGCTCCCTGCTCGAACTTTTCAAACTTGACACTCAATGAAATTGAATGAGACTAAGGCCCTACTCAAAAATCAATCCCTATGAATTGCTTGACATGGAATATTAGAGGTATTAAAAATTGAGCTTCTCAAACTTGTCTTACACGACTCAAGAAAGTACATAAGTTGAATCCTGTGGCTATACTCAAACCTATGACTGATCTTGATGCATCTTACATAACTCGTCGATTTGGATTTTCAAGTGTTATTGTGAATTGTATAAACCAAATTTGGTGTTTCTTTGATGCTAATCTCTCGCTTGACGTTGTCGTGGATATGGACCAGCTTCTCTATGTAAAAGTCAGCTTTGGCCATTGGAAAGAGCCCTTTTTTTATAGTTTTGTATGTGCTAAATTTAATAGATGGGATCATCGGAGGCTCTGGGATGATCTCTGTTCAGTGTCCACTAAAGCACCTTAGATTGTAGGAGGGGATTTTAACGTTGTCTCCTCTCTTAGGGAGCATAAAGGAGGTGATGCCCCCAAGCTTAAATCGATGGAAAAATTCAATAATTTTCTTAAGGGTTGTTGTTTAATTAATCCCGGGTTTGAAGGCTCTACATACACATGGACGAATAAGAGAGGCCTATGGCAGTGCCTTGATCGAATTCTTGTGTCCAGTACTTTTTTGGACCTACACCCTGTTACTCGGGTCCAACACCTCAGCGATATTTAGTCTGATCACTATTCGCTTCTTCTCACATGCTTTAATCCCAATGCCAAAACTACCTCGGCCTTCCATTTCCAGCATATGTGGGTTCGCCACCATGACTTCTTGCACACTGTCCGAAATAATTGGATGTACCCCACTACTACCAGAGGTATGGAAAAATTTCGGACTAAGCCTGCTCGCCTCAAGAAACATCTCAAGTGGTGGAATTGGAATGTGTTTGGTAATATTTTTTATGTTATTAAACAGAAAGAAGAAATCGTAAAGGAGTAGGAAAATAAATACAACAATGATCCAAGTGAGTTCAATTTCATTAACATGAACCGTGCTACTGCTGAGCTCCCTTGAGCCTTGCAACTAGAAGAGGACTTTTGGAAGCAAAAGGCAGCAGTTCATTGGATTAACGAAGGTGAACGAAACACTCATTTTTTTTCCACTCTACAGTCAAGAAAAAACGAGCAAGAAATCACATAAATCAAATTACGGATAACAAACAGACCTTAGACCGAGAGGAAGATATCAAAAGCTTTGCAAGCCATTACTTTGAAAATTTACTCATGGGAAATGCTCTAGCAGGCTGTAACTTGAACTTTGACCTCATCCCTGAGATACTGATCGCCTCGAAGCAAGCTGAACTTTGTGTCAAACCAACTTTGGAAGAGATTCGAAAAGTGGTTTTTGATATTAATATGAATAGCATAGCTGGCCCAGATGGATTTTCTTCCCCTTTTTTAGCAGGTTTGCTGGGACATTATTGCTAATGACTTGCTTGAGGTTGTGCTGGATTTTTTCGATGGAATACCTATGCCTCAAAGCTTTACCTCTGCCACGCTCGTCTTAATCCCAAAAAAGGGAAATCCTGGCATTTGGTCTGATTACCGCCCTCTAAGTCTCTGCAATGTCTTGAATAAAATCATGTCGAAAATCCTTTACGTGAAACTTAGTTCGAAACTGCCACTTCTTATTTCGGATAAGCAAAGTGGCTTTGTGGCTGGGAGATTAATCAGTGACAATATTCTCTTGGAACAGGAACTTGTTCACTCTCTTAATACTAAATGTGCGGGTAAAAGGGTCATCATGAAGTTGGATATGATGACAGTGTATGATAGACTTTAGCGGAATTTTCTTTATGGTATTCTTGAGAAGTTTGGCTTCCTATCGAAATGGATAACTCTTGTCCGAAATTGTTTGGAGAATTGTTGGCTCTCGATTCTTATTAATGGCAACTTTTCTGGATATTTCCACTCCACTAAAGGCCTCCGTCAAGGCAACCGCTATCTCTGACGCTATTTATTTTAGCAGCTGAGTGGCTTTCTTACGGATTAAATAAGCTCCATTCCTACCACCCAGGTCTTTGTTACCACTCGAAATCATTAATTCCCACCTAGCTTATGCAGATGACATAATTATATTTACCAAACATCGGGGACAAAATATATAGTACTTAATAGATTTGTTGCACTCTTATGAATAGGCCTGCGGTCAGCTTATACTAGTCTAAATAATAGTGCCTTTGTGTTCCAAAAATGCTGCTCTGCTTATACCATTTGATAGCTGAAATGCCTCACTGGTTTCTGCCACCATAGCCAGTCGTTAACATACCTTAGAGCTCTGCTTTATGTGGGAAACCGAAAGGAGACTCTTTATGTGGAGATTATGTATAAGATTCTCAAGAAACTACACGGATGGGATAAAACAAGGCTCTCTCATGGTGGCCAGCTCTTGCTAATCAAAGGCACCCTTCACTCCATGTCTCTCCACCTCTTCCAAGTCATTCAGCTTATTGCCTTAGTGCTCAATCAATTGGAGAAGCTGTTCAACGACTTTTTGTAGGGAGATTACGGCTCTCATAAGGCCGCTCACTGGGCTAGATAGGATTCCATACGCTTTGACTATGATAAAGGCGGATTTAGGGTTTGAAAACTCTAAAATGTTGTGGATTCTTTTTCTTGCGAACTTTGGTGGCTATTTTGGAACCAAACCTCCTTTTGGGTGAGATTCTTAAAAGCTAAATACATTGGAGACCACCCGTTAACCCACTGCCCAATGCCAGCTAGAGCGTCTCCCGTATGGCACCGTTTGATTAAATGGCAAGTTCTCACAGACTCCCATATCTTTTGGAAGCTTGGATGCGGTGCTATCTCATTTTAGAAGGACGATTGGTACGGTTTGGTGCCACTCGATCATACTATTGTAAACCCTCAAGCACCAAACAGCTTAGTTTCTGATTTTTGCGATGATACGAGCAACTAGAACCTGGATAAATTGACAGTTATCCACCCTACGAAACTAGTTGATGTGGTGTTGGATGTCACTTTTAACAAGGAGCTAGCGGACACTCCTATATGGAAGCCATCCTCCCATGGGAAATTTTTGACGAAATCTATTTGGGAGATAATTCAAACCAAGCAGGAAAGGAACAACATGATGAAAAATTTATGACTTCTATTTATTTCTCCAACAATCTCAATTTTTATGTGGCAACTTCTCAAGAACAAGATGCCAATGGACACATGGATGCAAGCTACAGGAATTTCCTTGGCCTCCAAATGCTACTATTACAATAAGATTGAATCGGTTTCCCACCTTTCCCTAGACAGTGACTTTGCTCAAGTAATATGGAGGTATTTTTTTTTATCTTTTTCACACTACATTGTTTGCTACAAGATCAGTTGTTAATATGATTTCTTATTGGTGTAACTCGAACCCATTTATCTCGAATGCTCATATTCAAATTGTTATTTTGATCTTGATTTTTTGGCATATATGGAGGTTCGAAACGATGCGAAATACCGTGATAAATACTTTAGTCCGAAGAGAATTATTCACAAAGTGCTTACACATATTCATTATATCTTTCGGACAAATATGTTGACATTTCGGCATTGGAGTGGGGATCAGGCTGTTGCCCAATAACTTGGAATAAATATCCCCCTGCTCCACCAAGAAAATCAAATGCAGTTTGGTGGATTAAACCGCAGCCGGGTGAGTGAAAATTAAACACATATGATGCATTTCAGCGAAGTGATAATCGAGCTGGTGCAGGAGGCCTTCTCTGAGACCATAATGGCATTCCTATCTTTGAATTTACTTACTTCTTGGGATAGGGCAACAGCTTGGAGATAGAGCTTATGGCGATTTATGGGGGACTTCACTTATGCGTGGCTAAAGGATTGACAAATATTTGACTTGAGATGAATTCCCAACTTGCGGTGCATCTTCCCCAAAGTGATTGATGGGGCTCTTGGAAAACTCAACATCCCCTTGATGGCATAAGACAACTAATGAGGCACTTTCAAATCTGGGTATCACACACTTTCTGTGAAAGCAATAAACCAGTGGACACTGTAGCTAATATGGTGTGCACTTTGCAGCTTTCATGTGAACTCCTCCCACAAGACTTCAACTCATTTCTCACAGCCCAAATTTGGCTAGATAGATGAGGCCTACCCTCTTTTAGATTTTCTTGATATGTTGCATTTAATTTTTTCTTAGTGTAAGGGAGTAGTACTCCTTATTTTTGTGTTTTTTTGAACATTTGATGTACCTTAACTCTTTTTTATGATTTATGACAACATTAGAACTGCATATGACTTGATCTAGGTAGTAGTTTTTCTTTGTGGTACGTAGGCATCATCGGTAAAGCCCGACTGACAATCCTAGGCTCAGCCATGTATTAATTAAAAAAGAAAAAAAAACTGAACCTAAACCTGAACCCTAAATCCCGAACCCTTAAAAGAGGTACAAGCAATCATAGAAATGAAGGAATTTTAGGCCCATTGGCTCTGGCCCAGCAACATGACTACGAAGACCCAAATTTACCTCGCAAGAAGGATCCGTCTTGTGAAGAGCTTCGCATGTATATGGGGTACGACTCGTGACTTCTCTCAGATTAAAAATTTTGACTGTTATTATCTTGTTGTGCAGAAGAAGGGATCAATGCATTCCTTCGTGGACCATAGATACCCTAAACTACCACATAAAGTATCTGCTTAGGGTCCTGAATCATCAAATAATCCTCTAACAACAATTTCGGTAAAAAATGGCCAGGTAGAAAAAACTGACCTTCCGATGAGAAAAAGAGAGCCGAGCTCAAAGAGTACATACACACTTATGGCGAGATCACGACCTAAAATAGAAGTCTTCAAAATTTTGCATGAAGCATCACAGGCACAAGATAATACTTTGGAGTAAAATTAGTGACAAAATTCATGATACCAAGGGAGATACAGTACGAATGAATCATATCAATTTCAAAAGAGATCGAGCGACCATCGAAATGAAGAAATTTTAGGTCCCTAAGTTGTGCCCCACCAATATGTCTCAAAAGACCCAAATTCGCCAGATAAAGAGCTTTGCTTCAATATATTATAAGTCTCATGAATCCTCCCACATCAAAATTTAGGATTATTATTGTTTTGTTCTACCAAAAAAAAGCTTTGCCTACGTGTTGTAAGGGGCCTAGGTATCCCAAACTACCACAGATTAAAGTCGTTCGACAACAACATTGTCTAGACTGGAGGTATGGCTTCCGAACATAATTGAGGCCAAAAAGCTATCTATATGAGAAAGATACCCGCGGGAGTTTTCAAAAAAGGTATGCACAGGGATATAAATGATGGAAATTGAGGCCCATCCGCACGTCTCTGAATATTGAAATTTGTGTCATGAGGACCTTTGCTTCAACATATTATGCATCCCGTGAATCTACCTACAACGAAAGTTAGGACTGTTATAAGTTTGTCCTACCAAAATAACCTTTGCCTACGTGTTGCAATTGGCTTTAGATGCCTCGAACTGCCACAGCTTCCTGACATAACTGAGGCCAAAAAGCTTTCTACATGAGAAGAATACCCGCGAAGGTTTCCAAAAAATATATCCATGGCAACCTAAAAAATTGAATTTAAGGTCCATTTAGACTGCCCTCACAACAAAGCTATTAGAGCTCAGATCCATCTCACAAAGAGCTTCACATGCATATGTTGTACGTATCATAACATCCCCAAATCAAAAGTTATGACTGTTCTAATTTTGTTGTGCGGAAAGATGCCTAATAACTACCTTCATGGACTTTATATGGGTGAAACAGTGACACAAGGTTTTGATTTGAGGCCCTGAATCATCAAATAGTCCTCTAGCTACAATTTCGGTGACAAATGGCCTGACCTTTAGATGAAAAAATTAGTCCCGAGCTCTAGGGGTATATACATGCTTCTGAGCAAGATCGTAACCCGAAATAGCAGTCTTTGAAATTATGTACGGTGCATCCCAGGCATGAGATAAGACTTTTAAATAAAATTAGTGACGAAATTCACTATACGCAAAGAGATATAGCACGAATGAATCCCATCAATTTCAAAAAAGATATGAGCAACCATGGAAATAAAGAAATTTTGGGCCTCTCATCCATGCCTCAGCAGCACGGCTCCAAAGATCCAAATTCGACGCACATGGAACGTCATTTCAATATATTATGCATCCCGTGAATCTTTCCACATCAAAAGTTAAAATCCTTATAATGTTGTTCTACCAAAATAAGCCCAGCCTCTATGTCAAATGGGCCTTAAATGCCGTGAACTGCCGCAAAGAGAGCCCGCTTCAGGCTCAAAAAAATTCAAATATTCACCAAAGCAACATAGTCTAGGCACGCTTCCTAACATAATTGAGGTCAAAAAACTTTCTATGAAGAAAAATACCAACAGGAGTTTCCAAAAAAATACGTACGGCAGCCTAAATGATGGAATTTGATGCTCGCTTCACGATGCCTTCACAGCAACCTGGATGAGGGCCCAATACGTGCCTTCGTGGACTTTAGATACCCAAATTCGGTATACAAAAGGGCCCTAAATCATCAAACAATCTACTAACAACCATTCTAGTGATGAACAACCATGCAGAAAATAGTAACATTCCGACAAGAAAATGAGCACCGAGCCCAAGAGATATATGTATGCTTCCAGGTGAGATCGCGACCCAAACTAGAATTCTTCAAAATTCTGCCTGGTGCATCTCAGGCATGAGATGAGACTCTCTGAAAAATTAAGCATGAAATTCACTATACATAAGGAAATATAGCACAAATGAGTCCTATCAATTTTAAAATATGTACGAGCATCCATAAAAATGAAAGAATTTTAGGTCTCTCGGTCATGCCTTAGCGACACGACTCCAAAGACCCAAATTCACCTCGAAAGAAGCTTCCCTTCAATATATTAAGCATCTAGTGAATCCTCCAACATCAAAAGTTAGGACTGTTATAATTTTGTTCAATCGAAAATAAGCTCTACCGACGTGTCATAACAGGACTTAGATGCCCCAAACTCCCACAAATAGAGCCCACTTCAGGCTCGAAAAGATTCAAAAATTCACCATAGCAACATAGCCTAGACTCAAAGTATGGCTTGTTGACATAATTGAGGCCAAAAATCTTTCTACATGATAATAATACCCACGGGGGTTCCCGAAAAAGGTCCCCACAACGACCTAAATGATGAAATTTGAGGCTGATTCGTGATGTGTTGTGAGGGACTGGATCCATCCCGCAAATAGTTTCGTGTGTATATATTGTACGTCGCATGACTTCTCTTGAATCAAAAGTTATAACTGTTCTAATTCTATTGTGTGGAATGAGGCCCTAATACATTTCTTCATGGAATTTAGATACTCAAAAATGCCACACAAAAGTACCTGTTCGGAGTCCTGAATCATCAAATAGCCCTCTAATAACTATTCTAATGATAAACAACTAGGTAGAAGACACTAACCTTCTAACGAGAAAATAAGCGTCGAGCTTAAGTGATATATACACCCTTCCGGGTGAGACCGCGGCCTAAGACAAAAGTCTTAGATTTGTATAGTGCATCCCAAGCATAAAATAAGACCAACGAATAAAATTAGGTGAAATTCACTATACACCAGGACATATAACAAACCCTATGAATTTCAAAAGAAATACAAGCAATCGTGGAAATGAAAGGAATTTTCGGTCCCTCGATCATGTCCCAGCAACACGGCTCCAAAGTCCTAAATTCGTCATGCAAGGAGCTTCACTTATTATGCAACCCATTAATCCTCCCACATCAATAGTTAATATAGTTATAATATCATTCCACCAAAATAAGCTCCGCTAACGTGTTGTAATGGGCCTTAGATACCCTAAAATGCCACAAGAAAAGCTTGCTCCAGTGCTATGAGGGCCCAAATTCATCTTGTGAAGAGCTTCATGTGCATATATTATACATGTCGTACCTTCTCCTGGGTCAAAAGTTTTGACCGTTCTAATTCTGTTATGCTGAAGGACAGCCCAATATGTGCCCTCATGGATTTTACATGCCCAATACTACCACACAAAGTATCTGTTTGGGGCACTGAATTATCAAATAATTCTCTAACAATCATTGCGGTGATAAACGACTAGGTAGAAGACACTAACTCCTCGAAGAGAAAATGAATGCCCAGCCCCAGGAGTATATACAAGCTTTCGAGCGAGATCACAACTTGGAATAAAAGTTGTCAAAATTCTAAATGGTGCATCCTAGCAAAAGATAAGACTCTTGAATAAAATGAGGCACATCTGCGATGCCCTCATAACATAGCCCACATGTTGTAATGGGCTTTTGATACCCCAAACGGCCATAAATAGAGCCCGCTCCAGGCTCAATATGATTCAAAAATTCACCACAGCAACGTAGTCTAAACTCGAAGGCAAAATTGAGGCCACATTGCTTTCTACATAAGAAGAATACCCTATGGAGTTTTTGAAGAACGTACACACGATGACCGAAATAATGGAATTTAAGGGCCATTTGTGATGCCCTAATTCTGTGGTGCAGAAGCAGGCCTAGTACGTGCCTTCGTGAACTTCAGATACTAGCAACTGCCACACTATTTAGAGCCCTGAATCATGAAACAGCCTTCTACCAGTCATTTTGACGATAAATTGCTAGGAAGAAGACACTAATCTTCTGACGAGAAAATGGGCGTTGAGCCTGAAAGTCATTGTAATAACCCAAAAAAATTTTGATGATTTTTTTGCAAATTATAATTAATTTAACTATTTATTGACAATGAATTGTGCTAAGGGCATTATTAATCAACTATGATTGGATATTACTACAAATTATTTTAGATTATAAATTTAACTAATAGACTTATACTAAAAGTCAATTGTGAGTTAAGATCATGAATTGGAAATTATTTTACTATGTAAATTACATTAACTAGAATATATATATATATATATCATATCAACTTTACAATAAAATAAAATTTAGAAAAGAAAATTATTTATTTCCTTGGTTGAGACTAAGCCATCCTGTAGATATGTGACTCACTTTATACCCACCATGCATAAGCTTATGAGAATGCATGCATGAGGCCACTTGGCAATGACTTCCTTAACTATTAAGTTTAGATTACTATGTATATGTATATGTGTATAAGATAAAAAGTGTGTGTGTTGTGCCGTGTGTGTTTATACATACAATTTATAATGAAAGAAAAGAAAATAGGGAAGAACTTGTGCATGGAGTCAATTAAAGCATAATCGGATTTTGAGCAGTTGAGGTAAGGATTGCTTATTTCATATAATAGCTTGATTGTATTCGTTTCTTAAGGTCCACATGTCAATTTTGAAATCCAATATTAGTTATTCCTTTCATATTTGATATCTTGTTATTATGGATTCCATAGTACTTTGATCATATTCATTCCTTGACGTCAATTTTAGAATTCAATATCAATTATTTCTTTCATAATTGATATGTTTTGATTATCGGATCTTATAGAATTCAAATATCCCTTACATATATGGTTTCATCTCGTATGTTTATTCTTACAAACTTGATTTGCCATCAGTTTGATAAATGCATAGAAATATGTATTTAGAACTTAATTTATTTACCTCTGTGTACAAAAACCTTTGACCATGAGATGGTTAATATCGCTTGCCAAATCCACGGGGGGTTAAGGACGTGGACACTTGTCTAGAGAGGTTAAGTGATGTTACAACAACTGACTACTTGACTTAGCATATATATTGCACAACTTGATAAATTGATTCCATAAATTTACACATCCTTTGATTTTATTTAGCGATTTATTTTGAACATGACTTGAATACTCAATTAGTTGATTTGAACGGTTGTTTTCTTGAAATTAAATTCTTATTAGTTGTTTAGAATATTTTATTCCACAAGTCTGATTTTCTCATTCCTTGGTGAGGGCAACATTTTATTTTGCCAATTGCAATTACCATTGCACCCTCGACCTGATTCATATCACCTCAGTGAGCTCTCAAAAGCTCACTATTTTCATTTCTTTCTGCAGGTTATCAAGGACAGCTTGGGGTTGAAGAGAGAGAAATGATTAAGGATGTAATAGAATTATATTAGATGTTTTAAATTTGCTTTATGAACTTTTGACTTAGTTTTGAATTGTTGTAATTTGACTTGAATAATAATTGTTTCAGTACATGCTCTATGTGCAATATCCAACATTGAAATAGTAAAAAAGTAGTTACCAATATATAAGTTGTGCTAAAGAATCCATATGTAACCATTAGATATCCCTTTTGAGCAAGTTATTCACAGCTCAATTTCAGGTTGCGTACGGTGGATTCTTAGGCAAATCTTGTGTCCTGGGCACCTAGGCCTAGGGCAAGACAAATGTTATTAAAGTGAACCACCAGTCGAAGAGAGCTAAGTGCTCGTGTATGGAGGCCACCTCTTAAGCTCCCAGCAGCCATCTCTAAAGTCTCAACATTTGGTCGGTGATCCTAGGCTCTGTTATATTGCGATGAGAATGTCGCGTTCTGAATGAGGGGTGATTGTAATATCCCACATTGGGATAATAAGAAAGCAGTTACCAATATATAAATTGTGCCAAAGAAACCATGTGTTACCATTGGATATCCATTTTTAGCAAGTTGTTCACAGCTCAATTCAAGGTTACGCACGGTAGATTCTCAGGCAAATGTCCCATCCTAGGCCCTTGGGCCTAGGGCATGACACTGTGTATCTTGGATCTTATTACATTCACAAGTGGCACATTTGCTTACATTTTTTATTTATTTTGAATGAAAAATTTCAAATTATTACAGTTGATATTAGAGCATAGACTTTATATCTTAAATGGGAAAGACATTTGGAATAATAATAAAGAGAGAAGGGTAGGATTGGGGGATAAGATTTTCCATTCCTATTACTTCTTTGATTTGTTGAATCAAAAATTGAAATAACTATTACTAAATTATAGGGTGTTGAGATTCAAAAATCAAGGATGAAAAAATGCTTCCCAACCCACTAGGCATGTTACCCATATTGTGCAAGTACCTACCGTGTCATTGTTTGAGCGGTTTATCCATCAAAACCCCAAGGAATTAAAGAAGCTACCACCTTGCTTGAACCTAATGAGTAGATTTATGGGATGGGACGCAATTTTCGAATCCTTAAACCTACCAAAAACCAAAAAGCCCAGTTTGCCACCCATGAACTAGAAGGAGCCGCACTTGATTGGTGGGAATTTAAGGAAAAGTGAATGACAGAGAAAGAGAAAGAGGCATAACTTGGGAGAATTTCAAGAACGCTTTCTACGACCAATACTTCCCTTCTTCAGCTAGGATAGAGATGGAACGTGAGTTTCTAAGCATACGTCAAGGGAAGGAGACAGTGATTAAATATGAGAATGAATTCTCTTGAATGTCAAAGTTTTCCCTTGTAAACATAGATACTGAGGAAAAGAGGATTGAGATGTTTATGCATGAGCTTGATGCTAAAATTCATTGGTTTGTGATTAGAAAATTCCCGAAAACTTATAAAGAAGTCGTGGAATTGGCTTGAAGGATTGAGAAAGACAATAAACTCTACTTTGATGAAAGAAACCTAAAGAAGGAGACAGATCGAGTTGAGTTCTATAGAAAGAGGGATAGGGAGGAGAAACAAAAAGGTAAGGAAAAAGTTGGAGAGTGCAAGTCCCAACACCAAAATAACCATTTCCAGAAAAGAAATTTTAACAAATATCAAAATAATCCACCCCAAAAAGCACAAGCAATCTTGTGTCAAACTTGTGAGAAAATACGTAAATGTGTATGTCATTATGTTACAGGTGCTTATTTTCAATATGGATCTATGGAGCACAAGGTCAATGCATGTCTTTATGCCCAAGAAGTAAACACAATAACTAATCAAGCACGGCATCAATAATGGAGAAATAACAACCAACAGCACACTCATAGACCAGCTAACAATGCACCAGCCGAACCACCAGCCCTACCAAATAATATGGCTCCACCTAGGCTGTATGCGATGAATTAGCAAAAGGGTCGTAATACTAATGACGTGGTCGCAAGTACTGTTATCATTGGAGTCTTTAAAAATTACGCATTGATAGATCCAGGTGATTCATACTCTTTTATCTCACCACATTGTGCTCATCATGTTACTACTCCTTCTATCCCTCTAGCGAAACCATTGAATATAGGGACACCATCAGGCATTTCTCTTCCTGCTACCACTATCCTTAGAGGTTGTTCCCTCGTATTTGATTATCAAAAGTTTAGTGTCAATCTTATTCCACTTCAGATCAGTGGTTTTGACATTATCTTGGGCATGGATTGGCTATCAGCTAATCATGCGAGTATTGATTGCGAAAGTAAGGTAATGACATTTGCTAAACCTAGAGAGGTAATATGTTCTATTCAAGGGACTAGATCTAATCCTTTTCCACCTTTAATCTCAACCTTTATCACACTTCATCCTTTAGAAAGAGGGTGTGAAAGCTTTATAGCACATGTAGTTAACTTAGAAAAATCTGCACTTAAGCTTAAAGATATTCCCATAGTTCAGGAATATCCTAACGTGTTTTAGTAAGAAATTACAGGGTTACCATTGGTTCGTGAGGTTGAATTTAGTATTGAACAAATTCCTGAAGCCCAACCTATTTCTAGAGCACTATTGAATGGCCCCAATGGAACTTATTGAACTAAAGAAGTAGTTACAAGAACCACTTGAGAATGGTGTTATACGTCCGAGTGTTTCAACTTGGGGGGCTCGAGTTTTATTCGCAAAGAAAAATGATGGTAGTATGCAACTTTGCATTGACTATCGAGAACTTAATAAATTGACCATCCACACAACCAATACCCTTTACCTTGTATAGATGATCTGTTTGACCAATTGCAAGGAGCTCACTGTTTCTCAAAAATTGACCTAATGTCAGGTTATCACCAGTTAAGGGTGAAAGAGTTGGATATCTCGGAGATGGCTTTTCGAACTCATTATGGCCATTATGAATTTGTAGTCATGCCTTTTAGATTGACAAATCCACCAGCAATTTTCATGGACTTCATGAATCATGTTTTCAAAGAATACTTAGACTAATTTGTAATTGTATCTATTGATGACACTTTGGTGTATTAAAAGACGACAGAGGAGCATGCATATCATCTACAGTTGACCTTAAAAAAATTGAAACCGTACGAAATTGGAAATGACCAATATCGACAAGTGAAATAAGGAGTTATCTACAATCAGCTGGTTAGTATCATAGATTTGTGGAAGGATTTTCTAAGATAGCTATGCTGTTGACAAAGTTAACACATGAAAATATGAAGTCTATACGGACGAAAAAGTGTGAAAATAGTTTCCAAGAGTTGAAGGAAAGATTAATTTCCACCCCTATCTGGGTTTTACCTTCTGGTACTAGAGAGTTTGGTATCTATAGTGATGCATCGAAGCAAGGGCTGGGCTGTGTATTAATGCAAAATAGAAAAGTAATTGCCTATGCTTCAAGGCAATTAAAAGCCCATGAAAAGCATTACCCTACACATAACCTAGTGCTCGCTGCAATGGTTTTCGCATTGCAGATCTGGAGGCACTACATATATGGTAAGAAGTGTGACATTTACACAGATCACAAAAGCCTGAAGTATATCTTTACTCAAAAAGAGATGAACACGATGCAAAGAAGATGGTTGGAACTCCTAAAGGATTATGATTGTACTATCCATTGTCATGCTGGCAAAACAAATGTTGTAGATGATGCCTTAAGTCGTAAGAACCAGTCTGTACTAGCGTATCTTATATCTCCACCTAAACTAGCTCAATAGATCTTACATTTCGGCATAGAGATTGTAAACGCCAATAATGAAGTTTTTCTTGCAACTTTGATTGTTCAACCAATTTTGGTTGATCCAATTAAACAAGCTCAAAAACATGATCTAAATGTCGAGTATAAAATTGCAGGAATTGGGAAAGGCAAGTTTAAAGACTTTTGAATAGATGTCAATCAAGTGCTTTATCTCAGTGGCGGATTCAGGATTTTTGCTAAGTGGGGTCAAAATGTTGATAAAAATTAAATTTTAAAAATATTAATTTTTACTATAAAAATAAAATTTAAATATATTAGTCAAATTGTCCTCGTCAGATTTCATATTTTGAAATGCAATTATAATATCATTATCTAATATATCATGAGTTTTATCAATAAATATACTAAAGAAATCATCATTTAAATATTCTATAATAACCTTAGTTGTTTCTATAGCACATCCATGTATAAATTTTTTGGCACTATTTCAACAAGCAAATAGATTGTTTTTTGTGTCTTTCTCAATATCATGGCAATATCTTTTTGCAAATTCCTATAAGTATCTTAAAAGTTCAAGAAGATTACATTTTTGTTAGGAAGAAAATTACACTTATTTGATGATAATATACCTTGATTTTAACCTCGAAATGTCACTGGTTGACCCCAAAAGAAATCTCATTTTATAACTTTTAACTAAATATTCAAACTTTTAATCAAATGTCGTGATCATTAATTACAAAAAAGTAATGCCAAGTTAGCAATTAAAATATAAATATAAAAAGTAAGCTAGTAATCAATTATTTTAATATTATCTTAATTATTCATAATTGTTACAATTTCCGATTTACTAAAAGCCTTAGCACATATAACAATTAAGAGTAAAATATAGAAATCAAATCACTTACATTTTTGCCATTTTATAAAAAGAAAAAGGGGGGGAAAAAGAAAAGAAAGAAATAAGAAGAAGGAAAAAACGAAAGAAAAGAAAGAAATAAGAAGAAGGAAAAGAAAAAGAAAAGAAAGAAATAAGAAGGGGAAAAAAATGAAGAAAGAAAGGAGAGGAGAGAGAAGCAACATCGCGCATCCACAATTGATCGAACCCGCGACCTCAGGAATAAATGAACCCCATCCAACGCATTCAAAACCGGCTGCGCTGATGTCCACTTTGGTCAATAGGAGGTGTCAATTTTAATTTTATACTTAATTTACATATAAAAACTAATTGCTACATGGGACCAAGTGGGGTCAACTGACCCCACTTCACTCCACTTAAATCCGCCACTGCTTTATCTTGGGAATAGATTAGTGGTGCTGGATAATGCTGAATTAAGAAAGGATATTATATTCGAAGTACATAATTCAGCTTTTGCTGCCCATCTTAATAGCACTAAGATGTACAAGGATTTGCATGATATGTACTAGTGGAGTACATGAAGAATGACGTCGCAAAATTTGTATCTAAGTGCCTAGTATGCAAGTAAAAGTGAAGTACAAAACAACCATCAGGATTGATGCAACCTCTGGCAATTCTCCAGTGGAAATGGGAATGTATCAGTATTGATTTCATAGATGGCCTACCTTTGACGACAAGGAAGTATGATCGTATATGGGTAATTGTTGATCGATTACCCAAGTCTACTCACTTTTACATATTCGAAGGATAGATGCAAAAGAAAAGTTAGCTACTCTGTATGTCAATAAGATAGTTCATTTGCATGGTGTACCTATCTCGATTATGTCCGATCAAGATGTTTATTTCAATTCAAGATTTTAGGAGAGCTTACAACAAGCACATGAGACTAGACATGAGTATGACTTTTCATCCTCAGACAGCTAGCAAGTCTAAAAAAACTACACAAACCTTAGAGGATATGCTACAAGCATGTGTCTTAGATTCCAAAGACAATTGGGAAGATCATTTACCCTTAGTATAGTTTGCGTATAATAACAATTGCCATGCAAACATTGAATGGCACCATACAAGGCCCTTTATAGAAGAAAATGCCAGTCGCCAATTTGCTTGAACGAAGATAGAGAGCAAAGCACACTTAGACCTGAGCTTGTTAGGTTGACATTAAAAAATTTCGTCTAATTCAAGAATGAATTAAGACAGATCAAAGCAGGCAGAAATGCTATGCTGATCTGCATCGCCAAGATGTGGAACTTCAAGTTGGAGCTAAAATATTCCTCAAAGTCACCCCATGGCGTGGAGTACTGCGATTTGGGAAAAAAATGAGAGTTGAGCCCAAGGTACATTGGACCTTTTGAAATACTACAACGAGTAGGCTCGTTCGCTTATAGATTAACTGTATCACCAACATTTGATTGTATTCATAATGTTTTCAATGTATTGGCCCTTCGAAAGTACATATCTGACCCCTCGCACATTATTGATTTTGAACTTATAGAGGTTGACAAACAATTACCTACGAGAAAGTTCCGTTAAGAATACTAGATCGTAAGGAGCAAGTCTTTCATACTAAGACTATCCTGCTAATCAAAGTATTATGGCAAAACCAATGATATGAGAAAGCTGCCAGGGAAATCGAGGAAGCTATGCGAACAAAATATCCAAACTTATTTCTTAATTGAGCTGTTAGTATTAACTTTTCTTATTTTAAATTTCGAGGGTGAATTATAATTAGTTTAACAGTTTATTGACAATGAATGGTGCTAAGGGCATTATTAATGAAACATGACTAGATATTAGTACAAATTATTTTAGATTATAAATTTAACTAATAGACTTGTACTAAAAGTCAATAGGGAGTTAAGATCATGAATTGGAAATTATTTTACTATGTAAATTGCATTAATTAAAATATATATATATATAAAGCACATCAACTTTACAATAAAAATTAGAAAAGAAAATTATTTATTTCCTTGGTTGAGACTAAGCCACCCTATAGATATGTGGCTCACTTTATACCCACCATGCATTAGCTTATAAGAATGCATGTATGAGGCCACATGGCAATGACATCCTAAACTATTAAGTTTAGGTTACTACATCTATGTATATATGTATATGAGAAAAAGTGTGCATTGTGTCATGTGTGTTGTGCCGTATAATGAAAGAAAAGAAAATAGAGAAAATAGAGAAGAACTTGAGTGTGGAGTCAATTAAATCATAATTAGGTTTTAAGCGATTGAGGTAAGGATTCCTTATTTCGTATAATAGCTTCATCATATTCATTTCTTAAGGTCTATGTAACGCCCTGGATCCTAGGGCACTTCCACCTTAGGTTCGAAACGCTACTCACATTCATAAATAATAAAACTAAACCTTAAAATCAACATGAATATAATTATTTTCAGTATTTTGTTCAATTGTACAATTACATCTTTGAGTCTCAACCCTACCTAATGCTATTACATAATCATTAATACCAAGAAATTCTAATTCCCAGCCTTTGAACTCGTCGTGACATTTTCTTTAATTAATTTCCTACAATAGCAAAAGTATAGATTCAGGAATATCAATACGATTAGCAGGTCTCAAGAACCATTGATATCAAGATTTCACAAACGTTTAGTTAACCCAAAGGCTCAGTAATAGAATTTTGATATTCATAACGGTACGATCCGTAACAGATCATGAGCTCAAATTTCAACAATCAATGTGAATATCGAAATGACTATGGCTAAACTAGTGTTTGGTAGATCTGTCACCCTTATAACTTCAATAAAATACCATCATTATTCCTCCGTTTGCTTCTCCGAGTGGTTATCCAAGGAGAGCCAATCAATCTAGAGAAACAGCCGTTGCAGCACGGTCGGCCACGAGTCTCCGAGTAATCCTTTGGAAATCCTACCTCCAGGACTCCTTGGAGCTACCCACAATTGGAACCAAGCTTAGGTCCAACTGTACAATATGGAAAACCTACCAGTGGTTCATCTGTCGGCCCGATGCCGCCCAGTGTCCCTCCTGAGGCTCCCTGGGCCCAACAGTCATGCAGTAGGTTTCACGAATTCGATCATAACAATAAATCAATCATGAGTGTTTTGGAACGTTGGGTATAACTTTTAGAATGAATCATCGGACATAAGAAAATCAATTTGAAAATCAACACATTTAAAGGAGATAAGGTATCGACTAAAATTTGAGAATTGGGCAAATCCCTTTTAAATTTAAATATTTCTACTTTCAAAATACTCTTAATAAATAAAGGAAAACTTATGAAAATTTCCTGCTTTGAAAATAATTCATTTGACAAGTTCTAAACTTAAATTTTTGTTGTAAACTTTAGATTTTTATATATTCAAAATGCACAAATAAGTAAAAAGAAGTTTGGCTTTTGAAATATTTTTAAAATATGAAAATCAAGTACAAAATATTTAAACTAAGTTCACGTAAAATTCATTTTTGTCCGAGTTGACGTTTGTAAGTATTTTATCCAAAATTTCATTATCAAAATACTAGGATTTCAAATCAAGTAATTCTAAATATTGTTTTGAGTCTCTTATGTTTGACAATTTCTCATTCACAATCGAACAAGTGCATGGTACCAAGAAATTCAAGAAGATATTCAACAAGTCCAAAGCTCAATGTTTTTAATGATAAGAACAAGGATCAAACATAATCATGGTAGAAGATTCAATAATGAATATAGTAATAACCCTTACCTCCGATCCTTAAGCTTTAAATCCAAAGATGACATTGAGATCATCTAATCCCTCGAGTTAATTTGACCTGCTAACATCAAGATCATTTAGATGCTAGATCACAATTTCATATCATATAAGATCTTGCGTTTCCATTTTGGCAGTCAAATATCTAGCATATTTCTAGATACATCCTAATGAGTCAAAATTAGAAATTTAGTTCTACAATTATCTAGACTCAATAAGCTTTCTAACAGTGATTTTATATTGAAAATCTGACAAGTAGATTTTTAGTTATAAATTTTTAAAATTGACCCAGCGTACTGCTGTAACTCCAAGTCTTTTTAACATGTTTGGTGTTAATAAAGTTTTTGGGAAGAATGCTTCATGGATTTCAAATATTCTTAAGTCTATCATTATCTACACTTAATAAGTTTTCTAACGGCTATTTTTAGGGTTGATTTGGTGAAGAAATGAGTAGTTTCCAACGAGTTAAAGTTGAGAGGTACGTTAGGCTGGGTTCCAATGGGTACTCTGTTTCCCAAGTCCACTGGCATGTTCAGATTAAATGGTATTTCTGGTCATGTTTCTTTATGGATTTGGATGATTCTTGATTCTAATGATAACTACTCTCAATAAGGTTTCCAATGGTGGGTCTTGTGGGTTTTTTGGATGTAAGGATCTCCAGATATAAATTTTAAAACTTAGGATAGTGACAGAGACTTTCCCTATTTTTGGTAAAATGGCAGGTTTGTTTCAAACGGATTTATCTCCCATTTTTTTCATTATTTTTGGGTGATTCTTGAGTCTAACATCATCTATACTTAAAGAGGTTTCTAATGGTACCTTGCGTGCAATTTTTGGACTAGTAGAAGTGGTGTTCTTTATTTTTCTAAGTAAGGTGAGTGTTCTACCGTTTCTACCCGAGAACAGCCCAAGTTTTCAAAACTTCATTAATTTTGGGAACTCACTTAACCACAAAATCTAAGTAATGATCCACTAAATTTCTTACCACCTTAAGTTAAGATTTATGGTTCCCAGAGTTCAAACCAAGTTATGTTCCATAACAATCATTTAAGAGTGAACAAAGTAGCTCTATGGTCATCATAGATTCCATATTCAGCATTAGAACCATGACAAGAATGGAAACTAAGAGAGTAGGTTGTTATGATCTTTATCTCTTTTTGTGGTTTATACTTAAGTATTCAAAGGATTCTTTCCACCATTTCACAAGTCCCTAACATAGGAAGATTTTCTTAAGTTCCATGAAATCTTCAAGTAATTTCTTGCTAAATTCTTAACTAAAACTTATCAATTTTTTTGATGAACTAAGTAGGAGAGGAGTCCCCAAGTAAATCCCTTAAGTTAGTTTGATGGAAAAATGGGATGAAAGATGGAAGACATTCTCTCTCTCTCTCTCACTCCCTCTTTACGGTCAACAAGAAAACAAATAGGACAAGGTGTGGTTGTTTTTCCTCTCTCATGCTTTGTGTATATACACCCCAATAATACATACGAGGTGTATTTTGCAATAGTCAAGACATGCCATTAAATATGGAAAATAATGATATTGGTGACTATGTGGGATGACTCACTCAATGTTGGGAGTGGTCTTCATTCATTTAACCACATGGCCTTATCTCTAATTTATTTTTTTATTTCTCCACATGGTATGCATGTGTGTGTGTGTGTGAGTGAGTGGGCGGCTGCCCATTTTCAGATTTCAATTAATATTATTTACTTTTTTTTTTCTAATCCAAAAATTACAAGTGAGTTTGGACTTGGACTTGAAAATTTAATCATTCTTTGGGCTAAATGGACATAATTTTGGGCTAAAAATTAATGTGTTTGGGCCATATTTGATTGAAATAATATTTTTGGGTACTAAATCGAAATAATTTTGCCGTTTTAAAATTTTTCGAATAATAGCGACAAAAATCGTTTTAAACGGCGATAAGTTTTAAAAGTTAAAACTAAGGATTCAAAAATAACATTATGAATATTTTTGGGCCTAAATGAGATATGTTTGAAGTTAATAAAGTATTTTTAATAAATTTGAACCGACAGAAAATTTTTAAATGAGTTTTCTCTTTACCGATAAATTTAATCATGAAGAAATCGGAAAAATTCTTAAATTGAGATGCAATAAATTTTCAAGTGAAAAGAAAATTTTTTAATTAAGATTAAGGAAATTTTCGGGGTCTCACAGTCCACATGTCAATTTTGAAAATCAATATTAGTTATTCATTTCGTATTTGATATCTTGCTATTATGGATTTCGTATAGTAGTTTGATCATATTCATTCCTTGACGTCAATTTTAGAATTCAATATCAATTATTTCTTTCATAGCTGACATGTTTTGATTATCGAATCTTATAGAATATAGATATCCCTCACATATAAGGTTTTATCTCGTACGTTTATTCTTACAAACTTGATTTGCTATTAGTTTGATAAACGCATAGAAATATATATTTACAACTTAATTTATTGACCTCTATGTACAAGAGCCTTCGATCATGAGATGGTCAATACTGCTCGCCTAATCCACCGGGGTTAAGGATGTTGACACTTGTATCAGAGAGGTTAAGTGATGTTGCAACAACCGACTACTTGACTTGGTGTGTATATCGCACAACTTGATAAATTGGTTCTATAAATATACACATCCTCCGATTTTTTTCAACAATATGTTTTGAACTTGACTTGAATACCCAATTGCTTGATTTGAACAATTGTTCTCTTGAAATTAAATTCTTATCATTTGTTCACAATATTTTATTCCACATGTCTGATTTTCTCATTGGTGAGGACAACATTTTATTTTGCCAATTGCAATTACCATTGCACCCTCGACTTGATTCGCATCACCTTACTGAGCTCTCAAAAGCTCACTATATTTCATTTCCTTCTGCAAGTTATCAGGTATAGTTTAAGGTAGAAGAGAGAGAAATGATTAATGATGTCATAGAATTATATTAGATGTTTTAAATTTACTTTATGAACTTTTGACTTAGTTTTGAACCGATGTAATTTGACTTGAATAATAATGGTTTCAATAGATGCTCTGTGTATCTTAGATCTTATTACATTTGCAAGTGACATATTCGGTTATATTTTTCCTTTATTTTGAATGAAAAATTCCGAATTATTACAGGGAGATCGTCAATACTGCTTGCCTAATATACGGGGGTTAAAAACATGGACACTTACCTAAGAGAGATTGAGTGATGTTGCAACAATTGACTACTTGACTTGGTACATATATTGAACAGCTTGATAAATTGGTTTTATAAATGTACACAACTGCTGATTTCATCCGGCAATATGTTTTGAACTTGACTTGAGTACTCGATTGCTTAATTTAAACAGTTTTTCTCTTAAAATTAAATTCTTATCATTTGTTCACAATATTTTGCTCCACATGTTTGATTTTCTCATTCCAATGTGAGGGCAACGTTTTATTTCGCCAATTGCAATTACCATTGCACCCTCGACTTGACTCATATCACCTCACTGAGCTCTCAAAAGTTCACTATTTTTATTTCCTTCTGTAGGTTATTAAAGCTCTACTATAGTAGAGCTTGAAGATGCAATCCGTCTCATGAAGAGCTTCACATGCATATATTGTACGTCTCGTAACTCCGCCTGAGTCAAAATTTATGACCATTCTATTTCTATTGTGTAATAGCAAGCCCAAGTCCATGCTATTGGGAACTTTAGATGCTTGAAACAGCCACATAAAGTACGTGTTTAGGGCCCTGAATCATCAAACAATCCTCTAATAACCATTCTAGTGAAAAATGGCCAATGGTATATACATTCATTTGGCGAGATCACAACCCAGAATAGAAATCTTTGAAATTCTGCATAGTGTATCCCGTGCATAAGATAAAATTCTTGAATAAAATTAGGGATAAAAATCACTCTACATAAGGTGATGTAGCACGAATGAATCCATTCAATTTCAAAAAAGGTACAAGCGACAATAGAAATGATGAAATTTTAGGTCCCTCGGCCATGCCCCAGCAGCAAGGATCCGAAGACCCAAATTTGACTAGCGAGGAGCTTTGCCTCGTTATATTATGTCTCGTGACTTTTCTCTCATCAAAAGTTATGACTATTATAATTTTATCCTACCAAAGTAAACTATGCCTACATGTTATAATGTGCCGTAGATGTCCCGAACTGCCACATATTGAAGATTTTTGGCGAAAATTGGTAAACAGTAGCAAGTGCAGAGAATCTCCAAGGCATGAAAGTAACACTTTCCTCTAAGTTTAATTCGCCTCCACCAATCTTAACTTTTTGATGCCAATAGGATATGAGCGAATTTGCTTTATGTACATTAAATAACATTTGATTTGTTTTAGCATTTACACAATCAAGCCAAAACATATAATGATAAAGGCAGAAAATAATTTATTTATTTACTTTTGGTGCATAAAATAAAACAAGAATGAATTTTGTCTATATTCTGAAAATGGTATCTGTCTCCATATATAGACTATTACACAACAATTTTGAATAGACATACATAACAATCAACAATTGTAACTCTTAATAATCAATAAACGTGATTATTAAGTTGCAGGGTTATGAAAAGAAATATCAACTGAAACAAAAATAAATAGTAATAATACTATTATCATATTTCCAACACTGGCACGTGCCACGTTCCACGTGCTCAAATGCCAAGTGCACCCTAATAAGCACCCAAAAGTGTCGATGCACCAGTGCCATAAAGAAAAAGACACTAACCTTCCAACGTGAGCCCCAGGCCCTAGGATATATACATGCTTTCGGGCGAGATCGCGACCCAAAAAATGAGATATCTTAGGGATAAGATGAGACTCTTGAATAAAATTAGGGATGAAATTCTCTTTATACAAGGAGACATAGCACGAAAAAATATTTTCAATTTCAAAGAGGTACAAGCGACCATATAAATGAAGAAATTTTAGATCCATCGGCCCTACCCCAACAATACCACTCTAAAGACCCAAATTTTTCTTATGAAAAGCTTCGCTTCAACATATTGTGCATCTCGTGAATCGCCTTATAACATCAAAAGTTGGGACCACTATAAATTCATTCTACCAAAGTAAGCCTTATCTACATGTTATAATGACCTTAGATACCCCAAACTACCACAGATAGGGCCTGTTCCAGGCTTGAAAAGATTAAAAAATTCACCATGGCAACATAGTCTAGAATCGAGGTATGGCTTCCTGATAAAATTGACATGAAAAAGCTTTTCACATGTAAAGAATATCCATTGGGGTTTTCGAAAATGGTATGCATGGCGACCAAAATTATGGAATTTGATGCCCATCCACAATGTCCTCACAGCACAGCTATGCGAGCCCCAATCTACCTTGCAAAAATCTTTGCATGCATGTATTGTACACATGGTAATTCCTCTTAGATCCAAAGTTATAACCGTTTTAATTCAGTTGCGCAAAAATACCCTCGTACATGCCTTCGTGAATTTTAAATGCCCAAAACTGCCAGACAAAGTATGTGTTCTGGGCCCTGAATTGTCAAATAACCCACCTAACAACCATTCCAATGATAAATGACCAACAAGAAGACAATAATCTTTTGATAAGAAAATGAGCGCGGGGCCCCAAGGGTATATATATCCTTTTAGGAAAAACCGCGACCTTGAATAGAAGTTTTTGAAATTCTGCATGGTATATCCCAAGCTAAGATAAGATTCTTGAATAAAATTAGGGATAAAATTCACTTTACATAGGGAGATATAGCATGAATGAATCTTACCAATTTCAAAATACCTACAAGCGATCATAGAAATAATGAAATTTAGGTCGTCCTTCAGCCATGCCCCAGCAGCACGGCTTCGAAGACCCAAATTCATCTCACGAGAAGATTTGTTCAATATATTAAGCATCTCGTGACTTCTCCCACACTAAGAGTTAAGATCGTTATAATTTCATTCTACCAAAATAAGTTCTGCCAACATGGTATAATGGGCATAGATGCCCTGAACTGCCACAGATCGAGCACACTCCATGCTCCAAAAGTTTAAAATTTTCATCACTTTAATGTGGACTAGACTCGAGGTATGGCCTCTTGACAAAATTGAGATCGAAAAGCTTTCTACATGAGAAAAATACCCACTGGGATTTTTGCAAAATGTATACAAGATGACCGAAATGATGGAATTTAAGGCCCATCCATGGTGTCCTCACGACATAGCTCTAAGGGCCCCATTTGATCTCATGAAGAACTTTGCGTGCATATATTATACATCCAATAACCCCCTCCGAATCAAAGTCATGACATTCCAATTCTGTTGTGCGAAAGCAAGGACTAACACATGCTTTCATGAACTTTAGAAGCTTGAAAATACCACACAAGTATTTGTTCGAGGCCCTGAACCATCAAAAAGTCATCTAACAACTATTTCGATAATAAATGGCCAAGAAGAAGACACTGACCATTCCGACGAAAAATTGATCATCGAGCCCAATAGGGTATATTCACACACCCGAGCAAGATCGCAATCCTGAATAGAGGTCTTTAAAATTCTACACGGTGCAACCCAAGCATAAAATAAGACTCTTAAATAAAGTTAAGGACAAAATTTACTCAACACAAAGAGACATAGCACAAACAAATCTTATAATTTTCAAAAGAGGTACGAGCTACTTAGAAATGATGAAATTTTAGGTCCATAGACTGTGCCCCTGGAGCACGACTTTAAAGACCCAAACTCGTCTTGCGAGAAGCTTTATTTCAAAATATTATGCATCTCATAACTCTCCCTGCACCAAAATTTATGGCAGTTATAATTTCATTCTACTAAAACAAACTTTGCCAACATGTTGTAATAGGCCTTAGATGCGCCGAACTGCTATAGATAGGGCCTGCTTCAGGTTCAAAAAGTTTTAAAAATTTACCGCAACAATGTAGCTTAGACTCGACATATATAGCTTCCTCACAATATTAATACCAGAAAGCATTCTATATGAGAATAATACCCACGACGATTCTTGTAAAATGTATGCAAGATGACAGAAAATGGTAGAATTGAGGTCATCCATAGTGCACTCACAACACAACTATGAGGGCACCAATCTGTCTTGCAAAGACCTTCACGTCCATTTATTATATGTCTTACAACTCTTCCCGAATCAAAAGTTAATGCCGAACCCAAGGGGTATATATGCACTATCAGAGGAGATCGCGATGCGAAATAAACATCTTCAAAATTTTGCACGGTGCATTCTAGACATAAGATAAGACTCTTGAATAAAATTAGGGAAGAAATTCATTCTATATAGGGAGATATATTACGAGCGCATCTTATGACCTTCAAAAGAGGTAAAAGTGAACACAAAAATGATAAAATTTTGGGTCCCTCGGCGGTACCCCAGCAGTACGGCTCTGAAAATCCAAATTCTTCGCTTCAATATTTTTTTAGTCTTGTGATTCCTCCCGCATCAAAAATTATCACTTTACACAGGGTGATATACCACAAATAAATCTAATGATTTTCAAAAGAGGCACGAGTGATCACAGAAGTGGTCGAATTTGATAACCCTCTGCCATGCCCATATAGTGCGGCTCTGAGGACCCAAGTTCGTCTCACAAGAAACTTCTGTAATTATAGGTTTTTTGTCTCGTGACTCCTCCAGTATCAAAAGTTATGATCTTTGTAATTTCAATATGCTAAACTAGGCTCCACCAATGTGTTATGTTGGGCTTTAGATGCCTTAAATTGCCACAAATAGAGTCTATTTCAAGCTTGAAAATTTTCAAAGTTCAGCACAATAATATCGACGAGACTAGATATATAGCTTCTAGACAACATTTAGGCCATAAAGCATTCTATATGAGAGGAATATCCATTGTATTTTTTGAAAAAAGTACAAACAAACCCTAGAATGATGGAACTTCAGGCCCATTTGGGGTGCCCTCACAATGCAGCTTGAGGGCCCCAATCCATATCACGAAGAGCTTTACGTATATATATATTGTACGTCTTGTAACTCTTTTTGAATCAAATGTTATGACCGTTTTAATTCTATTATACCAAAGCTGGCCCCCAGTAATGTTATCATGAACTTTAGATGTCTAAAACTGCCAGATATAAGTAATTTATTTTTCCTACATTTTCATATAAGTAATTTGTCTTGACCCAAAATGCTGAATATTGAAAATTAACGAATATCATTGATCAATTTTTTTGCAAGCCACATCTGTAGGTATTGCTTCTACTAGTGGCATTAGTTTTGCTTGTGCTTGTATCTATGGTTGTATGCAGTCAATGATCAAAAATGACGACGATGATGACAACAATAGTTTTTGTGGTTGTGATGCTTATGACAATATTGGTAATGATTTGCAAAGCCATGAAAGAAGAAGCAACTACAGTATAAAGAAAATGATCTTAAAGATCAAGTTGGAGAAATGCTCAAGGAAGCTAAAGAGAGTTCAAAATTATGGGCCAAATGGGCTAAGGAAAAGATCTCCAAAGGCCTTAGATCTAAGGAAGCAACCAAGCACAGCTCTAATGCTACCATGGATGCTACCAAAAAGAGCAAAGATGCAGTCACAGGCATAGCTCCTGGTAATTAAACTAAAGCCTATATATTTTATTGTACTTTATTCAAAGCACAGTTATGAATAGCTTGTGAGACTATGGGCATGCAAGAGCTAGACAATATGCTTCAAACAAAGCCAATGTTTACACAAATATAGCAAGGGAAACCAAAGATAAAGCATGTAAAGCTGCAGAAGAGGTAAAGTGAAAAGCATTGGTAAAGGTAGAGAAATCTTATGAAAGGACAAGAGAGGCCCAAAAATGGTATAGAAAGATAGGGAAGCAAAGAAAGTGACAAGGAGATAGGAAAAAAAACAGTTAATGAGGCGATCGACAGATAAGAAGAGAAAGTGGAAACGAGTCTAAGTTAGGAGAAGAAGAAAGTCAAGAGAGGATCGGAGGCTACTAGAGAGAAAGCTCGTGAGACTTATAGGTCGATAAGCAATACCATCGCATCAAACCTTGAAGTGGCCAAAGATAAGTCGTAGGAAATTAAAGACGGCACTACTAGCACCAATCAACCTCGAGATGAGGAGTTATGATAGAGTTGATTATACGAGCTACATATATACATAGATTCAAATAGTTGAAACATAAATATGTTTGTGATGTTTCCTTTTCGTATATGTTAATTTACTGCTAAACATGTTTGCTCTTACAATTTGATTCTATTATTTGTTTTGTGTTGCTATGTATGGTGTAGCTTAACGTGTTTGCTTTTGCAATCTGATTCTAGCATTTGTTCTTTGTTGGTGTGTACGGTGTTCCCAATCCATGTATTATGTAATTAAAATTTAAGATGTGTCCAATGGGAAGTGAATACCAATCAATGCATATGTTTATTTTTTGAAAATGGGAATTAGAGGCTACAGAAGCATGTGTGCATTCTTCTGGTTAAATTGCAACTAGATTTTGTAGTAGTCTTTAATTGAAAATGTCACCACTATGTTGTAATAAAAGAAACATTTCTAATTTTTAGCAATATGATATTATATCTTTTAAAAATAAAAAATAAATGAAAGGGCAATATGATTAGTTTTAAGCTTTTTTCATAAGAGGTCCTCCTCTCTTTATACATATATATGCATGCATCAAATCTAAGCACAAAAGTTGAGGAAACTGATCTAGAATATTATGTTCATTGAAATAATTAAAATAAGCAATTATGATCAAATCATGAATACTAGAGCAGAAATAATTAAGGATCAGCAATTATGATTAAATTATGAATAGTGGAGTTTTACTTTTCAATTTGACTTGTTTCTGCACTAATGGTGAATGAATCATTTCACTTAAATCGAAAAAGAAAAAATTAAAAGATGAAAAATGTGCATAAGCATACAGGTGATCAGGTGGGGATGGCAGGTAGCACGATCCATCCTTTCATTCCCTTATGTATATACATGCACTCGTAGCAATGCCATAAAGATGTACATGTGATCGGCCATACATGATATATCGATTAGTTTTTTAGTTTAAGGAAGTAGGGCACACCAGTAGGTTTCAACCATTGGTTTCCTTGGATAAATTGAGCAGCGGTGAATTGAAGAGCTTCATCCCTATTAGTTATGACCCGGTATCCCTTCCATTTGACCCTCTTATCAGTTGAGGCACCTGGACCACGGTTTGCATACTCCCTATAATAGCAAATGTCAAGTGCAAAGTTGCCACTCCATGGCATCCACCCTGCTGGCTGAATGAAATCTCCCAATGTTGTTTCCATTATGACAGTCTTGGAGTACTCCTTCCATGGCCGTCCCAGATATGTTGGAATTTTGAACCTTACTGGTTCCAATTTCTGTTCTGGAACTATTCTACAATTCTGGATTACTATTCCAGTGGTTTCTCTAAGCTGACTCCTTCCCTGAGCTGTCACCGTATTCTGTTGGTTGTCCATTTGCTTTCTCACTATAATCAAGCAATTCTGGATGACTACTAATGCATCCCCGAATATGAAATCTATGGTGCCTGAGATGATACAATTTTGGTAAAATTGGCAATGTGTTTGAGTGTACAATGTGTCTTGATATCCATCCATTCTACAGTTGTAGAATGCGGACATGTCCGATTGCACACGGAGAGCAACGGCCTGGTGTCCCTCAGGGCCTGCTGTGTTCTGAAATCCCATTGACTTTGCTATAAATCCATTCCCGATTGCAACTGCATAAGACATGAATGTATGCAGACAGAATTGCATATTACTCTCTTGTGTTATTCCAAAATAGCACTAAGCTCCCTGTGAAATTTAAAATAGCAATAAACCCCTCGTGTTTTTTTAGACAATATCCAAATAAACCCCTCGTGTTTTTTGAAAAATAGCACTTTGCCCCCCATGCAAAGGGTTTAGTTGCTATTTTAAATTTCACAGGGGGCTTAGTGCTATTTTGGAATAACATATGGGGGTAATATGCAATTCACCCAATGTATGCACATTATATCTATGTATATGTGTGTATATATATGTGGAGATATGTCAATTAAGATACATACATTAATAATTAATTACTTACTAAAGGAGGCTGTTTGGAATGTCAGTAAAGCACTTTTTACCAGTGACAATGCTTTTTCCGGGTCCATCCCCATACATGAACACATTAACTTGGTCCTTTGTGACAGTGATAGATTCATCATAAACTCCAGCTTTAATGTATATAACATATCTCGAGTTTGTCCCTTTCTGATTTTTGGGATATGCTGCGAGAGCTTCACTTATGGTTTTGTATTGTCCACTCCCATCTTGTGCAACCACAGCATTAGGCTGTGGTTGGTCACCACTACTTTGGTTAGCCAGCAATTTTCTATCCAGAGTAGAGAGCCACGTAGGAAAGCCATCATCCAGTGACTTTCTAGAGGAAGCAATCGAGTTAAGAGGAATGTTGAATGCTTGGAGAATCTGTGAAATAGCAGTGACAATTGCAAGAGCATTATCAGCACTGAGTAGCATTAAGGAGGCCGTTTGACATGGCATTCTTGAGTTCAGGAGTCGTGAAACCATCTACACAGGTTTGCTGGTAAGAAATAATAGCACTAAGCCAATTCTTGAGCTCTGCCTCTCTGTCGAAGATTGTGTGCAAGTTACTATCCCCCACAGTTGAGAAGGATGCCTGCAGCTCAGCAATGGCATATTGGAGCAAGTCCTTGCAATCCTCGACGGCCATTTTCTCTTGGGAGTCATTGGCTACTTTCCCAATGGCAGCTGGGCGGCTCATTGCAGCCTCTACCTCTTCGATGGCAACATTGATGGCTGCCTGGAGAAAGTCCTTTGGGGTGGCACTCTCATTGTTGGCCATGGAATTGAGGGCATCAATGCATGTTTTTTTGTAATCAACCTCAAAGCAAACTGAAGCAACAGACTTGGAGGCAGTGGACAATGCGTTGTCGTCGTCATTAGCTTGTTTGGAGTTGCGATTGTTTACACCAGTGATAAGGCCGATAAGAGCTCCAACAACAAGAATGACTGAGATACCTAACACAAGAAACTTGCCCCCTTTCATGTTGTTAATTGGATATGTATGTGTGTATTTGTGTGTGTGTCTATAGGTGATTGAATTAAGGAACTCCTAAATAGATGAAAAAGTAAATGAAGGTGTACATATATATATATATATATGGAGTCATGATGATGGTGAGGGGTCCTATTATGCATGCACGGAAGGCAGAAATATTTGATTTAGGGGTCGGGTGGTTGATAATATTTGTTGGACAAGAGTGGATATGTTGAGTTGAGGTGGTTAATTAGATGAGAGGTGCAAAACAAATGAGATAAAATTACTAATCCATGACCGTGAGAGTTAAATCATTAATTAAACCGTACCGGTAGCTATATTACAGGCATATCAATCAAAATGACATTTCACCACCTGCAATGCAATTATGCATTGATGGTATTGGCTTCTTGTATGCGCTAAAGGACTACACGTATATATAATAAGCAGCTTAAATCTTTTATTCTATGGGATTTTTTTTATTTGATTTAATGGATAATATTGCACATTAATGTATTAAAAACATGTAGTAAACATCTATTGGAAATAAAACACTTTTTAAAATTAAAAAAAAAAATCAAAATGATTTATATGTGCCACCTCTTATATTCATGGATAGGAGAATGGCAAAAAGCACCCAAATTAAGGAGTCGTCACTCATTTTCACAAACTCATTTCTTACCAGAATTGCAGAAGTAGAGTGAAAATGTAAAATTAAAAATTGTATTCATGATTAAGGGTATAAATGAATCGAGCTTGAGTTGATCTTGATAGGGATTTTGAGCTCAAATTCAAGTTCATATAAAAATTATTGAGCTCGAGCTCCACACAAAAACTAATGAATTCCAACTTACTCACCAAAAATAGCATTTTAATTAACTTAATTTTTATATCATTATATTACTATCATATACGTGACTATTTGCATTATCCATTAATTAATGTGTAGTTTAAAATTATTTTATTATATTGCATAATAACAATAATAATTCATAATATAATACTATTTATATTTTATTTCACAAATATTTTAGTTTAATATGTGTGTATATATATTACTAAATCTTACTTCATTATTAATGAAAATGAAAATATTAGGAATTTTTATTATTACTAATAAACTTAAATATTTAAGAAGTATAAAAAATATATTTTAAAAATGAAAGCTCATGAGGCGGCTTATGCACAATATGATAAGAGTGTATGAAAAAAAAATGATATTTTTGAATTTTTTTCTTAATAAATTGAAGTCTTGACACTTGAACACAGTGAGGAGCCATAGTAGAGGCAATGGGACGACCTGCCCCCAAATAAAGTTCAGTATTATCCTTTGTATATAGTAATATTAACGATAATGCCTCCAACAAAATTACTTAACGCTATTCATCATTAAAAAAAAAAGGTAAATAAATGAAAATTGAACAAACTTGCCAAAAAGGCTACTTGGCTAATGTGGAGCCAATATTATATAAAAAAAGAAGCATTCACTACATTCAAGTCAACCCAAAGACACGAAAAAAGAACATAAAAAAAATTGCATGAACAATTATAGAACATGCGTCTAATTCATTAATTGTGTGTTGATGAAATTTTGTGTATTGTTTTATATTTGTATTATTTCTTTATAAATCTATACTCTGTATAAAGTGTAAGGGTCAAATATAGCTATTTTGGTAATATGTTTTTTATGTATAGCATGTGAAATATCTCTTAATATTAATTTACCTTTATAACCACCCACATTACAATAAAAAATCATTAACTCATATTCAAAAACTGATTTATATTTATGCCCTGCATGAAATTTTTCCTCTCCACCATTGCTTCGGGGGTTGTAATTCCAATAGCAATGTTTGTCTTCCATCTAACTAATTCATAAAATTAGAAAAATCAACTCGAGCCAAATTGTCTACTCTTCTCCCTGTTTCTCTATGTATTGTCGTTGTTTATTGATTTATTGTTGTTATTTTATGATTAAATTGAAAGGCGCCGCGTCCACTCAGAGAGTCACGATTCGAAAACCCTAGAGGTAAGGAAGCCGAGACCGCGTCCACTCAGAGAGGGACTCACGATTCCCAAACACTCTCCACTCGACTCGTTTCTTTCTTCCGATCCACACGTTCTCCATTTCCTCACTAAAATTCATTTCTCCTAAATCAATACCTCTTTGTCAAATTCAGCGGATTCCAGTACCTTGCCGTCACTCAGGTATGCAGATATCCAATTAAATCCCATTTGGGTTTGACTGTTTCATCTTCTCAATCTGTCTTTTTAATTTGTTTTCAATATGTCGCTTTGCCAGAATCCCAAGCGTTCTTTCTTCTTCAGTTTTCAGCTAATTCACTACCATCCAACTCTTTATGAGTGTATCTGTGATCGTGATGTTAATTGATATGTGTCTCAACTATGAAATGTAATATTTTTAGCTTCAACTGAACCTCTAATGTTGCGTCCAACTGCTCAAATGCTGCCGACGAGCTTTTTGTGCTTTTAAGGAAGCTATAAAATTTTGTTGTTATTAATCCTAATAGGCATTGAGTATCAGATTCCAAGTCCACTAAGTGTACCTGTGATCAGGATTCATTTTATGGCTGCAATCGCTGAGTGCTATTTGGCTTCTAAATTTATTCAGATTGATCGTCGACGATGATCACATGCAGTTTCATTTAAGCTTTGTGGTTTTTCTCCAGTAGCCTATTCGCATTGCTGTGAGAAGTGTGCAGGACAGCATTGAGGGATGTTCTGAAGATGGCATCAGTTCGCTCTTCCGGATATGTAGACCCCGGTTGGGAGCATGGCATTGCTCAAGATGAGAAAAAGAAGAAGGTTAGATGCAATTATTGCGGCAAAGTAGTTAGTGGTGGAATTTACAGATTGAAGCAACATCTTGCCCGGCTTTCCGGTGAAGTAACTTACTGTGATAAGGCCCCAGAGGATGTGCGCCTGAAAATGAGGGAAAATTTAGAGGGCTGCCGTGTTGGTAAGAAATCAAGGCAAAGCGAGTATGATGAACAGACCTATTTGAATTTCAACACTACCGATGATGTAGAGGAGGAAGAGCATGTGGGATATAGGAAAAAAGGTAAGCACTCATTGAGTGACAAGGATTTAGTGATAAATATGACTCCACTTCGCTCATTAGGATATGTTGACCCTGGTTGGGAACATGGCGTTCCTCAGGATGACAGGAAAAAGAAAGTAAAATGCAATTACTGTGAGAAGATCGTGAGTGGCGGTATCAACCGTTTTAAGCAACATCTTGCTAGAATACCTGGAGAAGTTGCTCCTTGTAAGAATGCGCCGGAGGAAGTATATCTCAAGATAAAAGAGAACATGAAATGGCATCGTACAGGTAGGAGGCACAGGCGACCTGACACTAAGGAGGTATCCACATTTTACTTAAACTCAGAAAATGAAGAAGAAGAGCAAGAAGAGGAAGCAGCATATCCTATGGTTAATGATAAACTTGTATTTGGTGACAAAAGATTTGACAGAGACTTGAGGAGAACTTTCAAGGGATTGTCTGCTTCTAATGGGTCTGAACCGCTGCCAAAAAGGCCAAGGCTTGATGCTAATGTTCTGAAGACACCCAAAATCCAGATGCCAGCTTCTGGCAGACAGGTGAAAACAGGTTCCTCTAAGAGGTCCCGGAGAGAGGTCATTTCTGCGATATGTAAATTTTTCTACCATGCAGGAGTGCCAACTGATGCAGCCAACTCCCCATATTTTCAGAAAATGATAGAGTTGGTTGGTCAGTACGGCTCGGATTTGGTAGGACCATCAAGCCATTTGCTATCTGGGCGGTTTCTACAAGATGAGATTTTGACCATCAATACCTACCTTGAGGAGTGCAAGTCTTCTTGGGCAGTTACAGGGTGTTCCATTTTGGCAGATAGTTGGAGAGATTTTCATGGCCGGACACTGATTAATCTTTTGGTTTCTTGCCCTCGTGGAATATACTTTGTTCGCTCAGTTGATGCCACAGGCATAGTCGACGATGCAACCTATTTGTATAAATTGCTTGACAAAGTTGTGGAGGAGATGGGGGAGGAAAATGTTATACAGGTAACCTTTTGCTTCTGCCATAGTGTTGCTTTTATGATTAGCTTTGCTTGTTTGGCAACTGACTCAACCCCCTACCCCCCAAATCCCAAATTGTCTCCTCCTTGCTAATAACTTTGAATGTAGGTTATCACTCAAAATACACCTAGTTATCGGGCTGCTGGAAAGATGCTTGAAGAGAGGAGAAGAAGTTTATTTTGGACACCTTGTGCTACCTATTGTATTGATCAAATGCTAGAAGAATTTATGAAACTAAGCCGAGTGCAAGATTGTTTAGACAAAGGGCAAAAAATTACAAAATTCATTTACAATAGAATCTGGCTGTTGAATCTAATGAAAAAAGAATTTACTGGGGGTGAGGAGCTTTTGAGGCCATCTGTCACTCGGGCTGCTTCAAGTTTTACTGCATTGCAAAGTTTGCTTGATCATAGGGTTGGTCTTAGAAGAATGTTTCAGTCTAACAGATGGATGGCATCTAGATTTTCGAAGTTGGATGAGGGTAAAGAGGTGAAAAATATCGTGTTGGATTCGTCATTCTGGAGGAAGGTACAGTTTGTTAGAAGATCGGTGGACCCTATATTGGAAGTGCTTCAAAAGATCAATAGTGATGAGAGCCATTCAATGCCATTCATCTACAATGATATGTACAGGGCAAAGCTTGCAATTAAAATCAATCATAATGATGATGCACGTAAATATGAACCCTTTTGGAGTGTGATTGACAATCACTGGAGTGCACTCTTTCACCACCCCCTCTATCTGGCTGCGTACTTCCTGAATCCTTCATACCGGTATCGTCCAGACTTTATTCTGGTAGGAGAATGATTGGCCTTCTGAAAAAATTTCTTTTAAAGCAGTCAAAAGTTTGTTTTGTTTGAAATTTATGATTTTACTAGCATAATAATAACAGTGTTCATCTTGTAGCATCCGGATGTTGTACGGGGTCTGAATGCCTGCATAGTGAGATTGGAGTCAGACAGTGCTAGAAGGATTTCGGCATCGATGCAGGTAAGAATTTTCTGGTTTATCTTGTTCATTTTGGATGGAATTAGGCTTTTTGAACTTGCGTTTTGTATTTATTCTGCAAACATTTGCATGTCTATGATCAGATTTCGGATTTTGGCTCTGCAAAAGCTGATTTTGGAACTGACTTGGCAATTAGTACCAGATCAGAGCTTGATCCAGGTTGTACCATAAAAGATTCTTGAAAGAATTCACACCTGCAATCTATAATTTACACTGACGACAATCTTTTCTCTAGCTGCCTGGTGGCAACAACATGGGATAAATTGTTTGGAGCTGCAACGAATAGCTGTACGTATACTGAGTCAAAGTTGCTCATCTTTTGGGTGTGAGCACAACTGGAGTATACATGATCAGATGTACAAAGAAAGGCACAACCGATTGGCACAGAAAAGACTGAATGAAGCTATCTTTGTTCACTACAACTTGAGACTTAGGGAACGCCAGATGAGGAAAAGGTCTAGCAAGTCAGTGTCCCTCGACAGTGTTCTGCAAGAAGATTTACTATATGATTGGATTGTTGAGACTGAGAAACAAGCCTTGCCAGAAGATGAGGTATGGCTTGAGCTTGTAGTCTCTGTAAGGATTTATTTGATGGTTTTCTTCTCAGTTGATATGGCATTGGCAAACTGCGAGTGTGTAATTGTTAGAGCACTAAAAAAGCATATATAAGTATTCATTATAGTGTAGACTTCATGTGTTGCTTTATTCGTGTCAAAAGAATCATGCTTGTTCTAGTTTTCAAATAACAAACTGTAGGCATAAAGAACTACTTATCTTTCTTTTGGTTTGATTTCTGAATCAAGGAAGCGAGGAATTCTTTATACTCCTATGTTGCAAAGTTCTATATCCATTTGATAAAGCTGCAACAAACCAACCTGAAGGCAAGAAGGGTTGTTAAAGTATATATTGTACTAGTTTCATAGGTGCAAGCGCCTTCCACAGAGTGACTAGTTTCATAGCTAATCAGATAAATTTATTTGGTTCTGATGATTCACAATTTGTTTCAAGTTTTTATTAAAGTAAAAATTATTGACTGCCATTTTCTTTTTTTCAACAATATTGTACTCTCCTTAGCCAGTCTTGTTAATTGTTACTTGCATTCGTTGCGGTAGCCTAGTAGCCGCTGATAGTGGCTAGTTTTCTCTAGTTCCGTTTTGTTTTCCTAAATAAATTATTATCTTTTTCATGGCAATCAAGGGGCATTGCATGGTGCAAGTTCTGAATGCGTTCAGAAAACTTGGATTTAACTTTTGTTGTGGCTATGGTGGGTATCAGAAAGAAGAAAGGTTGAATTCCTTTTGGGTAAAACGAAAAAAGCAAGGGCTGTCAACATGGTTTGATGAAGATTGAGATTGTTGATATTGCTGCATAAAATTATTTCAATCGTAATTTTCCTTCTTGATGTATTGTTGGGTCGTTATAACAAGTGTTCCACTACCGTACTATGTCATTTCATTCGAATAAAATTTTGCAGGAAATCCTTTATAGCGAAATGGAACATGGGGATGCATACGAGAATGATTTGCAGCAGGAGTTTGATGATGGAAAGGAATCGATGGAGATGGGGACGGCAGATGTGGGAGAGCCTCAGCCTTTGGATGTTGATGACCCTGTTCAGAATGAAGCAGACTCAGGCGACGATCAAGATCTCAACTTCATTGATGATGATATGACTGAATAGAATGCAACCTGTACTTGTTATTCCATTTCCATGGTAATTCAGTGGGCTTCATTTTCTTATTATGGTTGTGCTGTAATGTGAGTTATTATTGTGGCCCAATTTTGTAAACTTGATCAACGAAGAAAACCGCCAAGAAGAATGATTCAGTTACAGTTAATGTTTTTTAATTGTTGGGATCCGCAACCCAATAAACGGTAATCCCCCAATGTATGTTTGTACGTACGTCAGCTCAATTAATAATTAATCACGGAATATACAGAGCGATAATGCTTTCGATGGTTGCAATAGCTGCTGGTCGCGTGTGCTCTTCAAAAGCTCACGGAGGTTCTTCAGGTGGGAGCTATTAAGGTGTGAGTCTAAGAAGAAGTTCCATACCAAGTATGAAAATGAATAATGATAAATGTGTTGATTGAGGGCGGAAGATTTATGTTGTGATTAGTGATCCTAATATTGTGTATAATCATGCTCGTCCAAGTGTAAGTTACTATATCGTCGGTCCATATGTGGCAATTGAGATGCAATATCAACTATCGAGAAGCCTTGGCATGCATGCATTAAGATTGTGATATTGATGTCTGAATATGACACTAGAACATTAAATTATCATATATATATATATTTATTTATATATATTGACATGGGAAAATATCTCGACCTCAACGTGTTCCCATTGATATCCGCCGATTGACCTGAGGATGCGGTCAAGTCAAATTCCCCAGGGTCCTAAGAAGGTTCACCTCCTGGGAGCTCATCTCCTCTTCTCGAATCGGTCCTGGTCGGACTTAATGAGCAGACTCATGTACTTCCCGCTCGAGTTTCTCTGTGTTCGACCCTAGGGCCTGTGCCCAGGCTCGATCTTGGGAACATTGGACGTGATACATCCGCTCGATCATAATGTTATTTATCACGCGATCGAGATACATTGCTATCAAACATTTATAGCTAAATCAGGGAGTGCAACTTAATCTAACAGACATTAAATGAAATCCATCATTAAACTCCACCGTTCATGGCAGAGCTAGCGTACTGTAGGCCGGCCAGCGGCCGGTTACAACCATAGCTCACGAAACAGTCTCATTGAGAAAATTACTGATCAAACCCTACCATCATTTTGTCCAGAGATTCAATCCAAACACAAGTTGGGGGCAAAGAAGGGTTTCTACCATCTACCTTCCTCAGCCTCTATTTATATCAATATTAGGTTCATTTATGAAGCTCATGTAATACACATTAAACATTCTTAACTACTACATTCTGTCATTCCTTCGTTCGACTTCATCCAAAGACTTATTTTAACTTAAGCATCGGATGGTCTTAGCGATGACATTCTTCCCTAGCCGAACGAGCATTTCATCTTGCAGGTGAACCCCACTCCTCTCTAGCAAGTCGATTTTGGTTGCTGAGGTCAAATCCAGCTTAGCAAGTCCAGAAATCATCCACATCATATATAGTTGAAAAGGATTGTTTCTTATCAAAATTAAATAGGGAATGCACAAATTAAGGAAGGAAAGTCTTTTGTCCTACCGTGGAGGAAAAGGAATACTCCATAAGAAGATGGGGGAAGAAGACCTTCTCACATTTTGACAAAGCTCTAAGGAGTGCAGCACGGCCTTGTTACTATTGTCTAAAGGAATTTCTAAAGTGGCACGGCGGGCGGGTATACATCAACATTGATATTCAATTCATGTTGAAATGAAGGTTCTGATTTCTCTAACAAGGTACATCCTCGTATTAATCTTTTTCGTTTGTCATCTGAATTGTCCCCTAGTTATTGTCGGTATCAGTTGAACTCGCAGGGTCATAACATACATTTATAGCCAGCATACATGTTGCATGACTTGATTACTTTCATTTGACTCTACTAACTCTCCATTCTGTACAAGAAGAATATTGAATTAGAAAAATGGCTATTAAGAAGGGAGGAGTATCCTTATTCATCTACCTTGTTCTTCGTTTTGGTGAATACGGCAGCAGCCAAATTGACTATGAATCCCCACTTGCAAGTAACAAGAAGCCAAATTACCATACCCAAAGGTGAAAGTTTGTGTCACATTCACTTGTAGTTTTGTGTCTTTATGCTTTTTGCTGCACTGCATAACTGGTGCCAACTAACATGGCAGCCATCAGAAGGCAGGACCTCAGCATTTGAATGGCACAATGGCTTTGCCCGCCATTCCCTTTCCCGAGCAGGTATGTAATATATAGTAATGCAACACAATTTGCAATACAATTCTGGTCCTCAGAAGGCACATTTTTTTTTTTTCAATGCACAATCTTTGAGTGGGTATGAAAGGTGAAAGGAAACAGGACATGGTGCATAGCGAAGCCATCAACGTCACAAGAAAAGCTGGATGATATTATTCAATACTGTTGCACTCAACCAAAAGTAGATTGCAAAGTGATAGAGGCAAGGGGCATGTGTTATCTGCCTCCTAACAAGATTTCTGATTCATCCGTCGTCATGAACATTTACTACCACATCAGTGGAAAACATCCTTTCAACTGTTACTTTAAAGAAAGCAGTCTCATCGTCACTCAGGATCCATGTAAGTCCTAAAACAAAAATTCATTTCTCCTTTTCAGATAGTGTGCCAAATCTTTTCAATTTTGCTGATGATATTTTTTATGAATGAATGATGCATTCCTTGCACCTGTTGGCAAATGCATTTATCAAGCCTGAGGACGCAGCATCACCAGCATATGGATTTTATATGATTTTATGGTTTAATAAACAAAAGAGTAAGATTCCAATGTAGTGCCACATATTGCCTTTGAGTTTTTTAATACATATATATGCTTATGGGAATAGAAATATAATTACTGGGAAGAGTTATTTGCGTTTGACTTTCCCGACAGTGTGTATACCATACTAAGGTTCTACGACTATTAATCAACTTCTTCCTTGAAAAACACAAGTTTCACACTATAAAATGAAAATAAAAATCCATTCCTTTCAGCAAAAACCTTATCTTCTAAACATATATCTTTTCACAGCTTTGATATACAGAGTGATAGCAGGTCGCTCTGTTAATGACTATACTCCACATCCGACCAAAACCAAATGGAACAAATACTAAATAAACCAATTAATCAAAAACATAAAAAGCCAATGGGCTATAACATTTCAAGATGGATTTATCCTCAGAACTAATTTAAATTAAGCTTGTGGCTTCTCCCATTTGAGAGGCTTGACCACTTCCCAAGTGAAATCAGGGTCATCTCTGCCAAAATGCCCATAAGCAGCAGTCTTCAAGAACCTGTTACCAGAGCCTCTCTTAAGATCCAGGTTGATGGAAATCATACCAGGCCTGAAATCAAAGTTCTCCTTCACAATCTTCAAAATTTCTTTGTCGGGGATCTTTCCAGTTCCATATGTATCCACAAAGACCGACAAGGGCTCAGGCACACCAATGGCATATGACACCTGCACGATGCACCTCCTAGCCAGTCCTGAAGCAACAATGCTCTTTGCAGCTTGCCTGACAATGTAGGCACCGCTTCTGTCCACCTTGGTCGGGTCCTTACCAGAGAAAGCACCACCTCCATGAGCTCCCCATCCTCCATAAGTGTCAATGATGATCTTGCGACCAGTAAGACCGGCATCACCATGTGGCCCACCAATGACAAAACGGCCAGAAGGATTCAGGTGGAATATAGTCTTTTCATCGAGGTACTTTTCAGGAATGACAGGCTTGATGACGTGCTCCTTCAGATCAGCAGCTATTTCATCATTTGTAACAGTCTCATCATGCTGAGTAGAGATGAGAACAGTGTGAACGCGGACAGGAGCCATGGCCCCATTGTCATTGTAGTACTCCACTGTCACCTGGGTTTTACCATCGGGTCTCAGCCAGGGGCAGGTACCGTTTTTGCGAACCTCGGTAAGCTTAGCACCAAGCTTTGTTGCAAGAACATGGCTCAGAGGCATCAATTCAGGGGTCTCATCGGTGGCGTAGCCAAACATGTGGCCCTGATCACCGGCCCCAATCTCCTCGGGTCTCTTGGTTAGATGACCATGGACACCCTGGGCAATATCAGGGCTCTGCTGCTCAATGTTAACAAGAACCTTGCAATTGTCAGCATCCAAGCCCACATCATCAGATATAAATCCAATGGAGCGGCAGGTGTCGCGGACAATTTTTTCATAGTCAACATTAGCCTTGGTGGTGATCTCCCCAAAGACCATGACCATATTAGTCTTGGTGCAGGTCTCACATGCAACCTTGCTCTTAGGATCCTGAGCGAGGCAGGCATCGAGAACTGCATCGGAGATCTGGTCGCAGAGCTTGTCGGGGTGGCCCTCATTCACCGACTCGGATGTGAACAAGAAAGTCTCCATCTCCGTATTTCAGCTGCATGGTAAAAAAAAATATATTTAGGCATAGATCTGGTTAACACATCAACTAGCTCATCTTAAAAAATACAGTAGAGCTCCGATTAGCATAGTTTATTATCTTTAGGTAGTTAACCTCCAATAGAGGCCACACAAGAGTCAAAAGCAAAGCTTAAAATTCATTTCAATCCAGAACCTCAGATCTACTAGAATTACATGAATAAGCTCTTAGGCAAGCTTTTATGTTTAAGATCCAAGAACTAATTCTAGCTCACAAACAATAACTAAACAGATAACAAGCACAGATCAGCAAATCACAAAAAGACGTCATCTTATAGAGTCAAAAAGGTCGCAAGTTGACAAGAAAACAAAATTGAATTTGAACTTCAGATCTACATGACCTAAGAGGGCTGGCAAACTTCAAAAGTAGAAATGGGAACGAAAATAATAAATGAAGAAAAAAGGAGCTTCATCTCGAGCTCATGGCCAATGCAGATAAAGGCACGCTTACAAACATAAACTAACTTACAGAGAGACAGAAAGAGAAAGGGAGTAGGAAGCGAACCTTAACCGCAGGAAAGCTATATTACGCTAATACAGCGAGAGAGCGAGAGAGAGAGAGAGACGGAGATGGAGAAGAGGTTTTGCTGAATGGCGAGATTGGAGGGTGGCCGATATGGCCAATATATAGACAGAAATAATGTCCCCTTGGATGGGATTTTGGTGCAGATTCATTTGATATGGAGGGCTGAGATTGGGTGAGAGAGTGGAGGTGGACCGTAGGATAGCCGGGTATCCAATAGGTGAACATGGTAACAAAATCGTCGGTGAACGCGGTATTACCCGCCATAGCCGGTGCACCCCCCAACCCCTAGCTGTAATACGCTGACTTGGATGGATTCTTTTGCCCTATTTCCCCTTTTTCTTTATGTAAAATAAAAATAAAAAGAAAAAGCACGCGGCAATGCCATACCATTGGGATCATTAATTAACAAAAATATTTTTGTTTTAAGAAATTTTTGGGAAACAGAAGAAAAATAAGGAAATAAATAAAGTCATATTTTGATACATTGATAGGATATCAAATAAAATATAATTTTTTCGTTATTTCTCTTTTTTCTTGTTGAGATATCTAACAAGATTGCATGTATTAAAACTTGAAATATTATAGTTTTTGGTTTTTTCTTCAAAAAATTTAGTCAGGACATTTTCAGTGAAGAATTATATTAAATTAGTTTAGAGATGTTCGGAATCGAAATATTATTTTGATATGTTTCCATGTACTAAATAAATATTCCATCAATTCTCTAACAAATTTGATTTGTTCTTCCACAATTAACTTTTATTAATAAGCAAGAGTATCTAACCTTTATATATAGATAGTGTATATATTTTGTTATTAGTCTATGAATTTGATTTTGATATTATGTATCTTAGCTAGTATAGACAATCAATGTCATATATGTAGTGTTTTTTTTCTTTTTTTTCTTTTTTTCTTTTTCTTTTTTTTTTTTGATAAGAACATATGTTTAGTTTTTTAATAATAAAGGGTAAATTTTATTAATAATTTAAAGTTTCTCCCTGCACGCTATATTCCAAGTATTAATAGGAAACATACTAGAATTTCTAGCCATTTTTTAATGTTAGGATTGCTTTCCATATACTTTTCCATGTGTATGATATGTTGTGGCCCTTATTTGCGTCAAATAAGCTGTAGTTAGGGAAGTATTGAGCTCCAAACAGTTGTAACCAAACTAACCAAGCTTGTTTGGCAAGCATAGCTAGGTTGAAAGCTTACAAGTCCCGAAAATCCAACCCACCATACTTACTACTCTGATTAAGATCCTTTCAAGAAATCCAGTGAGTCTTCCTATTTTCTTTATCATTCAGACAAAAGTTCGCCATAGCAGACTCCACCTTCGTAACAGGAGCTCCAGGTAGCTTGAAAGCACTCATGGCAAATGTTGGTATAGCTTGAAGAACTGATAGATTTAGAATTGTCTTACCCGTCCAAAACAACGTCTTCTCTCCCCAGCCATTAACTCGTTTCCACACCGCTTCTCAAATGGAAAACACCTCGCCTGGATCAGCCCACAACTAAAGGAAGTCCCAAATATCTATCAAAGTTGCTATCAATCCTTGTTCCCAAGATCTCCTGAATAAAAAATTGTCACCACAATTTGATAATAAGATTTTTATTTTCATTATGTAGTAACTATACGTGCTTCAGTAATTATCAATAGTACAATATAAGCATATTTTTGTCACTACTAACTTTGTTAAAATCATTTTTTATGACAAAATATAATTCTTCATCACTTTTTATATGGAATCGGTAATAATTTTTATGTGGTGACTCAATTTTTTGGTCACTCATACTATATATTTTTATAATTTTTTTATAATAAAAAAGAATGGCACATATGGACGTAATATGTATTTATATGGGATCCAGGGTGAAGTGGTGGAGAGTTGAGAAAATTCATGACACTCTTCATGTCATTATAGTATATACTTGAAAATTAATAATGTGTCGGTGGGTCATTGCTACATTAATAAATTTCAACCAAATTGATGGGATGATGATAATGATATAGATAAACACAAAACAACATGGCAAAAATATCTATTTTACTATGCTACTCAATGAATTTGGCAAGCAAAGACCAGAATTATATATGAATACATAAATATGTACATAATCATGAAAGAGTAGTGAGTGACACGTTCATATTGTAAAACACAACAATGATATTTTCGTAAATCCAAAATGCAAAATGAACTTGTAAGTGAATATACGACGAAGCATGTTGTGTGCATTTAGTTCATATATTTATACATGCTTTGAATTGAACTAAGCGCTTAGAATTTTGGTATGTGTGAATATTAATGATCAAGATAGGATAAATATCTAATCTTCATCTATATCTATATGACTATATCTATCTATCTATCTAATTATAAAAGTATGAATGACATAGTAGTTTCTTCCATTTTTGGTATGTACAAAAGTACCCTCCTATCATTTTGCTATAAAATTTCAATAGGTATGATACTTTGGTAAGTTCAATCCAAGTCCATTGAAATTTTACAAATATTAAATTAGTTGATCTCCTTTACAAATTCTAATATTATACAATTCATAAACTTGTTTGATGTTTTAATGTATCTTTTTCACATTTTCAGTTTTGTCAATGTATCTTTCTTTATGTATGATAGAGTGAAATCAATATTGAATTTAGTTTATTTCAATGTATCTTTCTTTGTGTATAATGTTCGATTGATCCTGTAATGTATCTTTATTTATTTGATCATATTTCAAAGTATCCCTTTAAGCACACTTCAAAAATTTTAAAACATATAATTAATATAGATAATTGTTCCCCTGTAAATGAAGAGCTGATTACTGGAGTCAAAATTATCAAGAAAGGAGGGAGAGAGAACATTTTCAAGGATTTATTTAGTAAATTTGCCTTATGGAGTCCATTCTTGTCATGGTGCCGTATTAACACTCCTTACAAGGTAATTTACAAGGTCAAACACTTTATATATTCCTAGCTAAAAACTGAATGTTGCAAAGTGTCACATAGAAATCCAAGATTTGGTATTTTTAAAGCAATTATATGTTCGAAACTTATTCTAAGAACATGGTTTTCCATTGCTTCCTTTGTTTGTGGGTAATAGATTGAAAGATTATATACAAGAGGTGTTGGTTATTCATGAGTTTAATTAATCAGTTACATAAAGACAAATTTTATGTATATTATTTCATACATTTTCAGCAGAAAAATCGAGCACATGCTTAATTCACTAATATTTGATCGTAGAGATATATTACTAGAACATACCTCAAATTTCCACAAGCTAAATGCCTCCGCAGACAAAAAATATGGGTGATTAACAATATCACTTAATTCTTACAAGTGATGTCTTTCACATATTCAATATGCCTATTTGTAGGCACTTGAATTAATTCATCTCCACTTGCATTAATTCTTTTCTTTAACCTCCACTTTTATTAACTCCCAAATAACTCCACTTTCATTAACTTTTAAAATGGAATTTATTAGGAATTAATAACTTATAACTTCTTAATTAAGAAAATACTTATAACTTTAATTAATAACTTTTAACTTCTTAATTAAGAAGTACTTATAACTTCTTCACAGAATTAATACAAGTATAGAAATAATTAATAACTTATCTTCATTATTTAATTTATTGAAAGAGGATCTCCATCAACCCAATAAACATTATTCGTGACGTCATTTAGTGCATTTTCTTATTAAATCAACATATCAATGTATATTATATGAATCAGTTTATTAAAGTACTATGTGTGTGTGTATATATATATATATGCTACTTTATGTACTTCATGCCTTAAGTTGTATCATATAACTTTTGTAAAATTTGACATTTTTCTTTTGAATAACTGGACTCAATTATTTAGACACGGGTTTTAACAAGTAATACCCTCCGTGTGTGGAGCTGTCGTTGTGTGATGTTCCATACTGTCACTCCCCTTTCTACAATTCTTTTAGGAGATAAGATTATTTTAAATGAATGTATAAGAGCACGAGATAACGTGTGCGGCCACATATTTTAATAAATTTATAAAAATATATTATATTGAAAAATAATTGTTAAAAATATATTTGTCAAAGTATATTTATTTTGAATAAAATAAATATCATTTTTAATAATTATTGTTAAAAAAATAATATATATGCAAATAATATTTACTAAAATTTATTATTAAAGGAACGTTCATTAAAAATAATATTTAAATTTTTAACACTATTTATAATTAGTACCTACTACTAATTAAGTACTAAAATTTAACTATTAAAAAGTATTTGTTAATTACAATTTTTTAATAACTCTCATTATTTAGAAAATTCAAAGATGGAGCACTTTGGAGATAAAGTCTTGTAATGCACCAACCATACGTACATGATAGAGACAAATTAAATTAGACAAGATTTTAGAATTTTTAATTAAATAAGAATCTAAAATATGTATTAAAGATGGACATCCACATATCTATACAAGAATAGTGGAACGTCGAGATACACAAAGATACACAAATAAAATTAAATGTTATTTTTATAAACAATCTTTTGATGATGATGATAAATATTATCTTTAGATAAAATAATGTGTTTGGTTCTTCCGCGTCCATTAGGTTTCACCAATAACAAGTGATTTTCTTTCCAGTTTTCAAGTCGATGATGCTTGTATAACTCAAAAATGTCATTTTCAACGAAGAAAAATCGCTGAATCAGGCTTGCCGTTTGACATTCCACATCATCAATTTCGTCCAATTGTTTCTTCTATCATGAACACTAAAAGAGCCAAATGTGAGGGAAAAAATAACTAAATTTGCGTTACGAAATATGTAATGTTGCAAGATATGAGACTAAATTGGATATTTGAATTTTGTACTCGAACATTAAATAAACACGAGCTATCATCTCTTTATAAGGAGTGAGTACCGGTCGGTTTGGTATATTAGTCGACCGAAATTTTTGATTAATTTATCGAAATTTTCGAAAAAAAATACTAATCGTTTACCGAGCTGAAGTTTTCAATTAATCAACCAAATTAATCGAAAATATTTAGTTCGTTTCGGTTAATTTACCAATTAACTGAATTCGAGTTGTACCAATTGTAAGTCAAATCTGTATTTTATCTTTATCATATATTATATATAAAGGTTACATTATAAAGTACATTATTCGATAATTCATCGAAAAAACAAAAGTACATTGTTCGATAAATACTTAGTTGATCTTTTCACAACTAAATGACTAAATCCAACAATCAAAAAACAAAATTAGTCCTCAAATTAAATCAACATAGCATAGTAACATAAGTTAACCAAAAGAAAATCAACTTTGCCCTTTTGATCTAAAATATATCTGACAACTAAAATTACGGGTGGTGGCGTCTGGCGTGGGTGGGTTTCCCTTTTTGGCCCTTGCACTTTTATTTTTTCTTATCATGCAATTTTACCAAAAAAAAAGAAAAATTATAATTTTTCTGTGAATTCGGTTAATAACCGTTTTCCATAGAAAATTCACCAAAAATTTAAAAAAATTAATCGTTTACCAAATCGAAATTTTTTTGGTTAATTCGGTTCGGTCCGGTTTGGTCAGTTAGTCGATTTTTTTCAATTGATGCTCATCCTTATCTCTGGACTTCAATTGAACTTAAATAGCCAGCCACTTTTCCACATATTTGGTTTATACTGAGTTTGATCTTTAGGAATTCTATCTTGAAACTTGTTAAGTGAAAATTTATATTTATGAATTTTAAAAAATTGAAACTGATTAAATTTTTTCGAAAATTTATGTACTTGAACGACCAAATTTCATAAAAGTGAGGAGAGACATTTGTTGAAAAGAAATCAAAATATGATGACATTTAAAAAGAGAACAACTAAATGTTCAATATTTCTATTTTGAAATTATAATGAATCCACTTGTACAAATGTTAAAAGATTCATGGAAAAATCAATTTACATATGTAATTAAAACGAAATGAAAAAATGAAAAAAAAAATTAATTTGAGAACAATTAAATATTTAGAAATTCAACCTTAAAATTGAGACAATATATTTGAAAATGTTATTTATAGTTGTTCTTGACTTCAAATATTTATAGAAACTTGCCAGAATTAGTTGCTTTTCACAAAACAAAACCAAGTTTAAATGCTTTTTATCATATCAAACATTTCCAACTTAAAATGATCGAGGTCAGGAAATAAGATCCAGATTGTTTACAATACAAAGCGGGAGGTTACTATTTGGTGGTCAATACATTCGGTCCCTGTAGCAATAAATGACTTGGTATTTATAGATTTCCCAAGTCAAAGGATGTCCAGCTGGAGCTCTTCGGATTATGCCATGTGTCCCCATAATGGAGGGTTGTGATCTCATAGGTCGTACGATCGGTGATGGGGCGGGTGCAATGGGCCTCCTTGTCTTGGGCCTGCTCTGATGCCCAAACAGGTCCCCTATGTTGATTTTTGTCTTGGGCCACCATAAATCCATTTCTTGTGCACATCAAAGTTACATCATTAGCTTTATTAATGAAAAATGAAGCAAGGTTATTTACCCAACTATGTATCTTACAAGAGAATGGAAAATGTAAATTCGTGATGGTAGATTCATGAATATAACAACATAGAACTATTTATTAAGAATAATATTTTAATATATTCATGAATATAAGTTATATTAAGAGCCAAACGGTTAAGCAGATTTAACAAGTTCATGAACATGTACTACATTAATGACCAAATTATATATCACATTTAACAAATTCATGAACATATTTTATAGCTAGCTAAATCTTTAATTCATAATTTATTTGTTAAATTCTATATCTAATCTGTATCTAAATATAAATAAAATTGGATAGTTATGCTATCAAATATGTAATGTGGCAAGACTACGTAAGTCCAAATTGCGAATTTGAAAAACACGAATAGAGAATAATATTTTTCCCACAAACTTTGTATTTTAATTCAATAAATTATTAATAACATAAAACTATTTATTTCAAACAAGGAACATATTTTAATAAATTATTAACATATATTTTACTAAAAAGTAATTATTAATAATTTATTTTTCAAAAGTACATTATCTTGAATAAAATATTGATCAAGTTTCAATAATTAATATTAGAAAATAATATATGAAAAATAGTATTTGTTAAAATGTATCATTAGAAGATTTATTTATAAAATAATATTTAATTTTGTGATACTATTTATAATTAGCAACTATAGTGACTACTAAAATTTAACTATCAAATGAAATCGTAACATAGTCCATCTAATAAATAAAAATGCTAAATAAAAAATATCAAAAATTGCTTTTCAATTATAATTTCTAATAAATCTCATGTTTTAGAAAATTCAAAGATGGAGCATGTTCGAGGTGAAGTCCTCTAGAGCATCATACATATATAAAGAAATTAAAGGAAACAAGATTCTAGAATGTTAATAATAATTAAATAAAAAATCTATATATGTATTGGAGTTAGATGTTCACATATCTATAGAACAATAGTCGAAGGAACAATGCAAAATATAAATAAAATTTCATATAAACAATCTATTGATAATAGTTTTATAATAAGAAGGGAAAATAACACTTTTCGTCCTGTATGTTTGTCACTTTTCGATTTTGGTCC
>JACFYI010001029.1:72053-84057 GCA_014898755.1 Handroanthus guayacan
ACTCAATAATGTCAATTTCCAATGAAGAAAAATCTTGGTCTGAGATCTTATATCATCAATTTCGTCCAAATTTTTTATCTAGGATGAAATTTAAAATGGGTTAAATGTGAATAAAATTGTACAATTCAATTATTGAAGCCAAAATTTAAAAAAAAAAATGGCTATTGTGTATGTTAGGTGGCCAATAAATGATTATTTTCAATAAATAGAACAGGTAAGTATTATTTATCCTCACTACGGAAACATATGAAGACATGATATTTATAGATGAAAGTAAATTGTATTTATTTTTAGAATTTTAACAAAAAAATATTTATGAATTACTTACATTTTCCTTTTTATGGGAGGAAAAGTAATTCAAAGTATGATACGTACAAGTGTAAGCATCAAATGGGCTTCGCTTTCTCATTATAAAAGTAAAAACATATTAAAAGTTAATACTAATGATGACCAAATACTTCAAGAATTCTAGGAGAGTGAAATGAAAAAAGAGAGCTTAAATGAATTTTTTTTTTCCCCCTTCTTTCAAAAGAAGACGAGGAAGAAGTTTGAGGGTGTCACAATTGAATAAACTAATTGTACTACTTACTTTTCAGATAAGTAATTGTACTTCATAAAATAGGTAAAAAGTAAGCTCCATAGAGTAGGCTACTGTTGAATCTTAATTATTATTAAAAAAGCCTATTAATATTGTCTATCATAAGGATATTCCCTAACAGCTAAAACTTACCTTCATTTATTTATAGAATTTTTATAATCTATAAATAATTAATACATACATACATATCAATACAATTGTTTAGAACAAAATAAATACCAATTCATACATTTAATATAACAAAAACACGTGTCACGCATGTGCACCTTTCTAGTTATTAATAGAAATACAATGAGAGTTGTTCAAGCAAAGGATGGAGTGTAAATAGGTTGCCAAGGGAAATGGCAATACCTTTTCTTTTCTTTTTTTTCTTTTGGGAGGGACAATTACAAACTCTATGACAAACATGAAGGCAAAATCAAGCAAGGGATTCTAATTTCTCCTTGAGATCTACAAAGGAGATATCCAGCCTCGAGATTGTAAGATATATCAACTTTCCAATTATTGTTTTATAGTGAGTGGGGTCAAGCAAGAGATCACTATCCTAATTAATTAGAGAGGCGCAACTTTGGATCAATAGGAGTATTTAATGGTTTACTCCCAAGATAACCTGTGTCATCAAGAAATTGCAAGGTGCATTGCCTCTGGGAAAGAATTATTCTAGTTTTGGTTCGAGCAATCTCAAGGCCCAAAAAATATTTCAAACTGCCAAGATCTTTAAGTTTAAACAAACTTCGTGGTTTATCTTTGTTTTAATGTCGTGACAAAGACTTGCTAAAATGATATCATCAAGCTATACTAAGATTCTTGCGAGCGCTCCCCCTTGCTCAGATACCCCAAGGGCAGGTCCATATGGACAGTTTCAGGTAGGTCTCCACGCAAGATGACATTATTAACATCTAATTGCCGAAGTGTCTAATATTTGACAACAGCACAGGATGGCAAGACTTTGACAGTTGCTAACTTGACAACGGGAGCAAGCATCTCAACATAATCAATACCTTCTTGTTGGTTGTACCCCTTGGCAACCAAACATGCTTTCGTACCGAGCAATGGATCCATCTGAATTGAACTTGGTGCAATATAACCAACGACACCCCACGGTATAATGACCAGAAGGTAGGGGCTCGACGATCCAAGTATTATTAGCTTCGAGGGCAGAAAGTTCTTCATTCATAGCCTCAGGCCAGTGAGCACGTCAAACTGCCTCATGATAAAATGTAGGGTCAGCATGACAAGAAACATTCAGAACAAAGTTCTTATAACGAGGACTACGTCTATCATAAGATAAAACTTCAGGAAGAGGATTAGTCCAATTTGAAATGGAGGCGAGGTTTGTTTGAGTAAGCTGCAATGATTATCCCACAAATATGTAGGAGGTCTAGTCATTCGCATAGAATGTCTTGGAGGTGGAGGTTCGACAGGAATAGAAACTGAAGCGGGAGGGTAGTTAGCATCACCTAAAACATATGAAAGAACATGATCAGTGGAAGTGTTTTATTGAAAATGTGAGAAGAAAGATCATGGAACGGAAAAATATTTTCATGAAAGATCACATCACGAGACATAAAGACTTATTTGGAATTTAAGTCTTAAAGTTTATAACCCTTAGTGCCAGAGTTATAGCCAATGATTACGCACAATCAAGCACGGGGTCAAACTTCTTATGGTGAGAGTAAAGAGTGGCTGCATAAGATAAGCAGCCAAACACCCTAAGCATGTCATAGGCGGATTGTTGTGGATAAAGGAGTTCATATGGTGTCTTATTGTGAAGAAGAGGGGAGGGAGTTCTATTGATCAAGAAGACAGCGGTCAAGACACAGTCACTCAAAAATATTAAAGGAACACGAAACTTAAAGTACAAGGCACAAGCAACATTCAATATATGCTGATGTTTAAGTTCAACAATAGCATTTTATCAATGAGTTTCAATGCATGAAGTTTGGCGAATATCACCATGTTCTCCAGGGCATTATCAGACCTAATAACTTTAATAGTTCCATCAAACCGCGTCTTAATTAAGGAAAAAAATGAGGAATAATACAAAGAACATCATATTTATTTTGGAGAAGGTGTACCCACGTAAACCTGGAATAATCATCTACTAAAGTTAAAAAAATAGCGATAGCAAGAATAAGATGGGACAGATAAGGGTCCCCATACATGAATGTGAACAAGATCAAAAGGTTGTGAAGACATAGTATTGCTAGGAGTAAATGGCAAGCATTTAAATTTCGTAAAGAGGCAGATAACACAATGACCAGTCTTCTTACTATTATCATGAAAAATACAATTCAATGTAGTTTAAAGTAATTTCAAACATTTAGTAGAGGGATGTCCTGTCTATCGTGCCAGATGCAACTGAGCATGTAAAGTAGCAACATTAGGAGAATGAGATGGCTTAAAAATATAAAGACCATTCGTCAAATTGGCACTGCCAATCATCCCCTGGCTCTGAGCATCCTGAATGACACAAGAAAAGGGTGAGAACTTAAGAATAAAACAGTGAGAAGATAATAAAGCACTTACAAATAGGATATTGTAGTGTAATTCAGGGACCAACAAGACATGTTCAAGAGAGAAAGAGGGAAAGGAAACAACACGAGCTTGTGTAACAGAGATAGTGGTGTGATTGGGTAAAGTAAGGCTAGTAACAGCAATGGCCAGGGGAAAACCCATGAAGTTTGCAGCACTTCTCAACGATGTGACCCAACATATTGCAATGAGTAGAAAAGGGCCTGTTTTTCCGAGAACCTTTGGGTGGAACGGGAGGTCTTCCACGAGAATGAGCCCCTCGGACAGAGCAGTCTTAGATGTGAATACAACACCCGAGGCACCATCAGTGGAAATGCCAATTTGACGTTGTTGAGATACAAGTGAGAAAAATTTTGAAGTGGGGGGAGGATCCATTAACTGGATTTGAGCGCAGATAGTGGAGAAGGATTCACTGAGGCCCATGGAGAACATCAAGACATACTCAATTAGATGATAGTTTTTGTGTAGAGAATACTGTTGGCAGCGTCTTTGGATACAAAGTTTAATATCCAAGATAAGGCAATATTCTTACAACGAGTCCATGCGGCAAGGAGAGTGCTATCACTGGAGCGTCTAGGAATGGTGCCGTCAATGAAACCAGCCTTATGCTTTTCACTGAGTGCGATCAACATCGCTTGGCTCCACGTCAGATAGTTGTTGCCAAGCAAGGGAGAAGAGACGAGAGATAAGCCACGAGAATCAGAATGGCGCAAGAAGAACGGGCTGTCTTCAGTGATGTTGTGGCTGGAAGAAGTGACAGAGGAGGACTCCATGATCGACAGGAAAAACACAGCAGAAAGGAGTTGTCTTCTGATACCAGAAAGGAGTTAAGTTTAACGGCCAACAGTCAAGAAAATAAGTAACGTGCTAACACTAACAGACCTCATTGACTGTTAACATGGGTTATAACTGATAATAAAAGACGCTAAAATAAATAAATGGCAAAATAGCAACTTTAACCATCTTCAGTATGTGAATGTGAGACGACATTGACTTGTACATTACTTTAACAATTCTCGTGCAATTAATGTAGGCAGCATTGCAAAACAATCTATGTGATTTGCTCACTTAATCTTAATTTAAAAAAAAGCCGTGCCCCCGCAGCCCACATGTGGAAATGGCTTGAATTGTACAAGTTGCACTTCATAACCTTGCTCGCAGCCTACCTATTCCAATCCTTTAATATAAAATTAAGCAATGATAACTAGTGGGTTGTAAAGTGCTCCTAGCTGGGAATTGGGATGGACCATTGACAACTCAATTTCCATTATTTTTTATTTCTTTATATATATATATATATAGGTAAATAAATGCATATATTGATATACACATTCATACCTATGCCATGTATGAGAAACACACTCGATCTCGATGGATCACTTTCCAAGTTAAAGAAGTGTTCAGTACCTGTCTATAAATAATCTCCAGCTAATTTGTACGCACTTTCAGAAAGACAAAAATAAGTGCACTTTTCCCCATTTTATAAATAATAATACATAGATAAGATAGAGATCTTAATTTCTTTTTCTCAAATCTAGGAAATATCTTCTTGTCTAGTGGATTCTGCATATTGTGTGATCTTCAACCGAACTAGAAGATTCGTCTTGAGTCACGCTTCACTCACTCATCAAATCTTTGTGATTTGCAACCTGGCTGCAACATAACTAGGAAAATTCTAACATATTATAAGTTTAATTAATATATGACTTGGAGCAATTTTGATTTATATTGAATATTATAAAATAAAATAAGCAGATGGAAAGGTGCACTAATGGTGGAAGTGGTTTAATTCCACGGTGTGGGTCTCAACCAGAAGCATGTTTGGTCTAGATAACAATAATAAGCTAGTGCTGGGGTGCAAATTAGAGTGTTCATCTTTATTTTCTTGATAATTTAACATTGCAATAGTGCAATAGATGCCTTTTTCTTAGCATGCACCATTATCACTCAACATGATCAGGGGAGCCCAGAACCCATTAACATGCTCTATATGTATATATTCTCATATGTATGTGTGTGTATATGTGTATAGATAAACATTATCCATTATTCCTAGTGGAAGAAGGTAGATACATATTGTCCAATCTCAAATTATTGTAACTTTATTAATATTGACTAGGGCTGCCCAACTTTTGTCTATTTTTGCAAGAAACTGTTGAATGTAGAGCAAGATTATTAGCACGGCTGTAGCTACGTACTTTCATCTGCAATAATGCAATTTCAAAATGCATTTTACTTCATTTGTCTTGGTAATTATTTGGTTAACATAGCTACTGATGATGTTGCCGGTCAAGTCTTTAGAATACATTTCGAGTTCAGAGATGTCATAACTCCAAAACAATAAAACTACTCAACTGGAGCTATATGATTCATCTGAGGCAATTAATCTTGGTATGTATTGTATAATTTACCAGCGCTGTTCAATCACAAGTGACAAATTGACATCCTGTATATGTGTGGACTAACATCGACTATAGCTTACGGTTTCAGTGAAGGAGAGTGACACCCAAATTTCAGAAATCTCATCAAGTCATACACATATAAATATATGTCCGTTAGCGTGTCTGTTCTTTAGTGTTTCACATATATATTCATGAGCGCCATTATAGTTGATTGAAGTGTGCGCATATGAAATGATTTTTACCTTTATCAGCTGCCAAATAAAGCAATTATTGTTGATATATAGGAGATTTGCTGGGGATTAGGGTAAATGATTAACTTTGGCCTTTGGGGACTTAGTGGACTTGTCCCATCACACAGTTAAAAAAAAAAAAAAGAATATACATATATATATATATATATTGTTTGATCTCGAAAAGTTGCTTCCAGGCATATTGTATTGTATTATAGCTTTCTTTATTAGCAAAGTTGCATTAAAATTATATTTATAAGCAGGCTCACAAATATCCTTAAACAGTCAACAATCTTACCATACAGGCATACACCCTCCTCTCTCGACAGGCACAGCTGACTGCTGAGGGAGCGTGTGTGTGTGTGCGCGCGCGCTCGCCCTAAGCTCCATAAATACAGAACTAGCTTGTCTGTGCCTGGCAGAATATGGAGAGCTAGTAGTCATTCCTTTATTGCCTCATATTTAGTTAAATTCTGTTTCAGAAATTCCTAATTAGTTTTGGCAGCTAATTATTGACAGATATAGTAATATCCAATTGCCGCTATACACGGAATAATGATGAGTTCTTCCCCGAGTCCTCCTCATCAATATCCCCCAGAAATACAAGTTAAGCTCTATCAGGCATTTATCTTCTCAATTCCTATCCTCTTCTCTATCATTCTCTTTTTGTTGTTTTACTTGTTCTACCTCAAGAGAAGAAGAGCTAATTCCAGCTTCTTCTCATCAACTCCGGTTCTTCCCCGGACTATTGATCACTCTACTACCATTACCATGCCCGCGGTAAGCTTAATTTCAGCCGTGCGTACCCTTTCGATTATTCTGATCTTGCAACATATATACAAGTTATATATGCCCTTTATCACAAAGGATTAAATTTAATTTCATTGAATTTGAGCTTTTGCAATATTTTTCTTCTCTCGTCCTGCAGGCTTGTGATCATTCGGATTTGAAAAATGAGGTGAAGCTGGACAAGCTGTGCAAAGTCTCGTTTGATGAATATATGAAAGCAAGGGATTCCTTGTAAGTTGTTCCGTCAATTGATATTACGACTTATCTTTCTTTACTCTTTCCTCAAAACTATGCATTAACCAATTTACGAAAGTCACACTAGCTCAATTTTAGTAAGTGCGTGCAGGTGCTGTGTATGCTTGGGAGAATTGGAGGTGAAAGAAGAGGTGGTTCAGGTGGCATCATGCAAGCATGTTTTCCACACAGAATGCATCCGCCATTGGCTCCGCAACAATTCAACTTGTCCACTTTGCAGAGCCCCCTGTCCTCAGTCTACATGCTGTTGTGTCTCCGCCTCCTAATACATAACTCCAAATCTTTAATTAGGATACGGCGCCGGAAAACAGTACTAATGATCAATCTCATCATCGTCATCATCCCGTCTCCACAGAGACGATGACTGCAATTAGGTTTTCATCTCAGAGATCAATCAGTCACAATTGTGATCCTTCCAAATCTTCTTGGTATCGTGTACATGTAATGAAATGCATGTATATAGCTAGAGCTGTAGCTTTTCCAAATGCTAATGTTTTGGCTACTTTGTGCTTCAATCAATCTATTTTTTCCAGAGCATACAAATAAAATGGCGTAATGCTGACGTTACTTCTTGGAAATTAAGGATTCCCCCAATATGAGTTAAAATTCGAGATTAATGCCAAAGATAATTAAAGAGAGAAAATGCGTGTGTGTGTGTGTGTGTGAGAGAGAGAGAGAGAGAGAGAGAGAGGGAGAGAGAAGAGAACTAATTAAAGAACAAAGGGAGGATCTATATTCTGTATTCTATATTCTATTGTTAGCGCCGCTGAAATTATCTAGAAAGGCCGGCCCCAAATTTGCATTGACGTGCATAAACTTAAACTACATATGTTCGGCCAGGCGAATTTTGCAATTTCATCTAAATAGAAGGGGGGTAATTCGCAACTTTCCATAAGTAGGCCCACTACTCTACTCGCAAAACCCGACTCCGGAAGCAAAAATAAAATCGGATTTATCTATAATAGAAAAATTTATAATCAACTGATCAATCTTTCAATTCGCCCATTAATCGGAATGACGGCAGGCAACACTCCGGCGACCAGCAGCAACACGCAGGCGTACGGAGAAGCATGGTACTGGGACAACCGCTACGCGCAGGATCCCTCCACCTTCGACTGGTACCAGAAATACCCCTCTCTCGCTCCTCTCCTCCGCCTCTACATTCCTCGCCACCACCCAATTCTCGTTGTCGGCTGTGGCAATTCCGGTACATCACTTCTTTATATTCGATTCCGCATCTCTCCTAAGTTTGCCTTTAGGTATTATCGTGAGGATTCTTCAAATCTCAATCTCACATTATCTATGTAAATGAAATCTCCTGAGTTCCCATTCGCAATGCACTTTTGTTGATTTATTTCGTATTTGAGCTAGAAAAATCTATCTTTCTGCGTGTTAGGCTTCTGTGCTTTAGCTTCTCTTGTGAAAAAGCTCTGGATTCGCGGATCCTAAGCTGCTTGAGCCCGTTTACTGCCCTGTACTCGAGAGCTCGTGAAATCAATTATCAAATGTTTATCCCCTTTTTTTGTTTCTTTTTTTTCCCTTTTCCCGATCCCCTGTCCTGAGTGGGCTCCACCATTTGGACATTCCATCATGCAGATGCTCCTGAAGCTGTCGCTCAGTCCAGTTCAATTCTTAACACATTTATCCTGCTATACATTCTTTGAAAAATATCCCAAATAGTCGCTTTTCTATGATAATAATGAAAAATGATCTTGCTAATTCAAGGATTTTGTCTTTTGAACTATTTGAGCAGAATAATCATACTATGTCTTGATATATAAACATTATACATAAATTCTTGTTAGCACGGTAATGAGAAAGGTTTGGGGAAAGGGTTAGTAACCTACGCATTCATTCTATACTTTTAGTTGGCTTCAGGAATCAGGCGTGACTTTTAGTTTCTTTTGGAGACTCATGACTGATAAGTCAAAGTAGCGCAATTGTTAAGATTATTAAATTGCATACCTTTTCCTTGCAGTTGCACACGCAGTGACCCATAATGGCATTGATATGCTAAAACAACCTTAAACATTTTTGTACATTGGACCAGTAATGTGGCACCGAGGGAATCGAAATACTCCTTTAATGAAGACCGTCCTTTCTTTATTTCCATATTCTCTTATCCAGATACAATTTTTTCTCTCTGCAGCTTTTAGTGAGGGCATGGTTGATGATGGATATGATGAAGTGGTCAATATTGATATCTCGTCGGTGGTGATTGAAGCAATGCAAAAGAAGTATTCCAATCGCCCGCAGCTGAAATGTATCTTTCATGGAATGCATAAATAATTTGGCAGTTACTGCAAGTAAAAGTTTTTAATAAATTACTGTTAGCAAGGCCATAAAGGATGAAACAAAAAAGTGCAGTCGCGAGTAGGCTTTTGACGAGATTGAAATTGTAAATTATTTGGAGAAAAAAGCAAAAGAAATTACTGCACTGCCATTAAATCTGTGTCACTGTGCCTTTTGAATTGCATTTCCTTAATGTCTAAGCAGATATGACAATGGATGTCCGAGATATGAGTGCGTTTGACACAAAGTCATTTATTGCTGTTATTGATAAAGGTATTTTTAACACATTGTGTTCACTAAATTAAATCATTTTGGGGCAGTTTCTGACACTTTCATATTCTTCCAGGCACACTGGACTCTCTTTTGGTGAGTTTTCTATATCTAGATGTGCCTTTATAGAACTCTTAATTATTTAAAACTAACGTATGCTATTTCTCCTTCCCTGTAGTGTGGACACAACTCAAGGCAAAATGCTGTTAAGATGCTTGAGGAAGTCTGGAGGTACAATCGAGGAATTTTCCCATTTTTCAGTTCTCTTACTTGATGTCTTTTTTATCATTTTCACTCTGTCCATAAGTTGAAGCAGTTGATGACCAACTATAGGGTCCTCAAGGATAAAGGAGTATATATTCTGGTAAGTTCACCTCATTCTCATCTCTCCGCCCCTGAGCACTTTCATCTTGTTTCATTTTCCTTTCTTTTCTTTTTTAAGATAATCCTGTAGGCTTTTCCTTTCCCACCAAACCAAAAAAATAAAAAAGAAGCGAATTGGGTGTAGGTTGGTGGAAGGCAAAACCCAAAAGTTGCTTCTGAACATTCTGGATCTTGAGTTCTGTTGCGAATATACATGCGTATACAAAGAAAGAGTCAAAGATTGAATGTGCTTTGTCTCCTGTCCATATTTTGCAGATTACGTATGGATCGCCAGTTTATCGACTACCATTATTAAAAGAATTATCATGGACAATCAAGCTGCATGTGATAGGTTTGTTAATACTTCTGGACAGTCCTAGCCATATGCTATCCTGAAGATTTATTTGAAGCAGTTGGGTTTGCTCTCTAGATGTTCACACACCCTCAACTGCTCTGTAATAATTCCATGTACCGCTGAACGCAATAAAACAATATTAAAGTAACCATGGAACAATTTGGTCACTAGTACAGACCTTTCCTTTAAGCCATCATTTTGGCATATCCTCATTTGGAGTATGTGTTTGATTGCCAAGGCTCTCTCTTTAACATGACCATGCATCATCATGATCTGCAGATAAACTTCCGTCCGGAAATAGTTCACGTCTGACCAGCGATCTTACATCTCCAATTCCGTTAGATGCAAACGGAGGCCCCCAAGAAAATGTCGTAGGAATGGACACTGATGTTCACTATATTTATGTATGTGTGAAGGTTAGTACCGTGTACCCATCTTTGTTGCATTCAACTTTTGAAGTTTACAGTTTCTCCCTTGTAAACTTTACGTGGTTCCTTTTCAGGATAACTCTGGTAAGAGTGAAGCGTGAGGGGTCAGTGGAAGGATGATGAGATCGCCCCTCGGACTATTAAGTACTAGGATTAATATTGCCTGGGCCCAGCCCACCCCGCCTGTTCCCTAATTATAATTATGCATAATCGTGAATATTGATTAATAAATAAGCTAAGGCGTGTTCTGGGTGTGATTGCTATTAATATTAGGACTTGAGCAAATACTGGAGAGGGCTGTGGAAGTTGGATCAACGTAACTGCTGATTAGATGATTGCGAAAGATATACCCTTCCTCGTGCTAATCACCAATTAATCTCTACCAAAGGGAAGGTTTTCTTCCTTAGACAGAGATAACCTGATCAATAGTCAATCATCATTATCATATGAATAGTGTATTTGTGTTGGTTTAATTGCATTAAATCAGATGAGGCTGCAATTCCAGATGATAACTACTACTGCTCGTTACTCAGCTCAAACTCAAGAAAATCAAGAAAAATATACGCTGCCAGCATTGAACTGCCGTATAAAATTTGCAGATTTATGCCTTGGATAATGACATTATCTCTTGTATTTAGGGTAATGAGAATATTTTTGAATTCAAGTTTCATAATTCTCTGGCCATGACATTGAGAAAGAAGGGAAGAAAGAAAAAAATCAGATGGAAGTGGCTTTTAATTGTCAGGCCTTATGGTTTACAGGATAATTATCTTTACACTTTTTTTAGGTTTACTATAATTACCAAAATACTTCCTAAGATTTGAATAATTATTATTGCACCCCCTATTATATGGTTTAGTTAATGCATAATTATAATTATGTCCATGTATATATTATAGTTACATTCTTAACGCTTAATTGTAATTATACCTCTTATCTGGGAGGTTTATTTGTAATGTATAAAATTTTTAGGGTATTTGTTGGTAATATTTAGAATTGTCAGGAGGTCTAACGATAATCATGTAAATCACAAAAAGTGCAATGGTAATTATCCAAAGGTCAAAATGTTTTAATAATTATACCAAACTTCAGAGGGAGTTGAATTAATAATCCCTAGTTTATACAACTATAAAGAGAGCACATATTTAGAATTTTTCAGTTAATATTATTCGTAAATTAATAAGAACTATCAAACTTAAGATTAATTTATATGTTTTTAAAATTAAATAGAATAATAAATTAGTACGGCAAATTTAATAAGGCATAGCAAAGAGCCCAAAATGAATCTCTAATATCCTTGTGGTGGAACTGGAAGTCCTGCCTGTCAACGCCAAGACGAAGAAAACTTCAGGAGAAACCAACTCATTGCTACGTCAGATCCTATCATATATTAATAATAATTTTAACAAAATCATGAAAATCTGCATCTCGCGGTGGCAATCAGCATCAGCAGCGTAGCCCACCTTCGTCGCTCCCGCCTCCACCCC
>JACFYI010001029.1:96172-106685 GCA_014898755.1 Handroanthus guayacan
TCATCCGACCAATTTGATCTTTGAATATTTTGTTGACTAACCTTTGGCAGGTCGCACCAGCATTCTTTAATTCAAACGGCATGGAACGATAGCAATATATACCTTCTTCCGTGATGAAAGTCGTTTTATTGCAATCTTCTGGTGCTATGAAAATTTGATGGTATTCCTAGTAGACATCCATCATACTCAATAGCGCACACCTCGTAGTGGAATCCACTAGGAGGTCTAAGCGAGGAAAGGGGTACGGATCTTTAGGACACCCCTTGTTTAGATCGGTAAAATCCATACACATGCGTCACTTTCCTATTGTATTTGGCACGACCACGACATTTGATAACCATTCCGTCCATTGGATCTCGACCACATAGCCTGCATGTTGGAGTTTCGCCACTTCTTCTACAATTATCTTGTTTCTCTCGGTTCTAAAGCATCGTTTCTTTTGCTTTACTGGTTTTGCCACAGGGTCAATGTTAAGCCGATGTACTATTCTACGGGGGTCGATGCCTTTAAAATCATCAGGCGACCATGCAAAGACATTAGAGTTCTTTCTCAAAAACTCTATGGTCATTGCTTCCATTCTTGGTGTCATAGAGGTCCCGATCCTCGTTATTTTTTCGCCTTGCCCAGGGAAGAGTTCTATGTTTGTATGCTCCAGCAGCTCAACTCTAGATTCCTCCTTTCTTCTTTTGTTTCTATCATAGGATTCATCTATACGTTCCATGGTCGCGAATTTCTGAGGTGCAACTGGTTCCGCTTTCTGTTCTCCTCTTTGTTGTACAGATACATTATAGCATTCCCTTGCCATCTTTTGATCGCATCTTAATTCTCCGACCTCTGAATTGGTCGGGAATTTCACCTTGATGTGATATGTAGACACAATCGCCTTGAATTTGTTCAGTCCTGGTCGCCCCTAATATCACGTTGTATGGGAATGGGGAGTCGATGATCAAATATTTTATCACTGAGTTTTTCGTTTTTGCCTCACTTCCATTGACGTTGGTAGATCGATTGTCCCTACTGGCGTTATCTCGGCTCCTCCGAATCCTACCAGCGGTGTTCTAACTGGCATAATGGTCGCCACGTCCAAGCCCATCTTCCTAAGAGTTCCCATGAATATAATATCTGCTAAGTTGCCATTGTCTACTAACACCTTATGGACTTTATAGTTGGCGATATCCAAAATTACCACCACCAGATCATCTTGTGGCGCCCTGATGCCTTCCAAGTCCATTTCGTCGAAAGTTATGGTCGGACCTTCACCTGCCACATTATAGCAGTGGAAGGATCTTTCCTTTTGGCTTCGTGCATACTTCTTTCGGGCACTCTGAGAATCTTCTGTTGCTGGCCCTCCTGCGATCATGTTTATGACACATTTCATAGGCAAGTTTTGTTCCTCTATTCTCCAGGTGTTCCTCGGTGCCCACTCCTTTGGCCTACTATTGTTACCCTTTTCTTTACTTTGGGATCTACTTCGTTGTGTCCGTTGTGCCTGTGAGTTTATCTTACGATTGTCCTTCCGTCCTCGCTTTTTCAATTCTCTGTCCACGAATTCTCGCAAATATTCTTGTTGAATCAACCGTTCGATCTCATCCTTTAATTGATAACATTCTTCAATATCATGACCTTTGTCGCGATGAAAGGCGCAATATTTGTTGGAATTCTTTCTTCATGGGGTATTTCGCTGCCTTTCTGGCCATTGAATTCTGCTAGACGAGGCTATAGCCAACATCGCCCTTGTTCGTGACGTCTTTAACGGGGTGTAGTGGTTGTACTGCGAATGGAGCGAGGGCTTACGGCGTTCTTTTTCAAATCGCACCCTTCGACCTGTGCATTCCCGATTTCAATGGTTGACCTCTGAGCGAGACGACCATCTCACAGTTTCTTCATCTTTCACGATGTTTATTTCCTCTTCTCTTATATACTTTTGGCACACCTCCAGTAGCTGCTCAACGTTCATTGGAGGATTGATGGTCAAAGCTGAGGCCAACGGACCTTTCTTAAGCCCATTTCTTAGTATGCTCGTCAGAATCTCCACATCAAGCCCCTGCGCACCGACCCTCTCCTTGTTAAAGCGGTTAATGAAGGCCCTGAGTGTCTCATCCACTCCTTGTCTGATGTGCAGTAGATTAGCTGAAGATCATTTTTCCCTTTTTCGATACTCGAAGTGGTACAAGAATTTCCTGATAAGTTGATCATACGTAACTACTGTTCTTGGTGCCATAGAGAAGAACCATTCCCTGGCTTTTCCTTTCAAGGTCGACACAAAGAGTCGTGCATTGATGGCTTTCGGCAATCCGTACATTGGGGGTGATAAGCTCAAATGTGGCAACATGATCTTACGGATCATCTGCCCTATCATATGTGGGCAGTTCAGGCATTTGGAATCTGCGAGGTACCGTTGCAACTAGGATATTCTCAGCGAAAGGGGATCCTTTCTTTGCGATCCCCTTCCGTCTCCTGTTCTAAATAATATAGAAACTAAGATATATATTCTCAAATACATGAATCAATGCATATTCTATACAAAGGTGTATAAATATTAAGTACTTGGATTAATAAAAATGTATATATACGTGTAAATATATTAATTGTAACCTAGGCATATACTATATACATTATTTGGCAAAGTTTTATATATAAGAATAACTTTGGCCTAGTGGTTACACACATCAACTTTCAACTTGAAGGTTAGGGGTTCAATTCCATTTGGTTGCAGACTTAAAAAATTATTTGCTAGTCATCCACGAATTAGTCGGTTTCGGCAACAAGATATGGAGAGGTGGTACCATAATGAAAATTGTAGAAATAATCAAATTTACTACATTTGATTACTTTAAGAAATTATTTAAATATTTGCTATGATTTTTAAAGTGTGGCAATTAATAACTAAATACTACACTTTTTCTAGTGTGGTGAAAAATAGTATTGTATTTGATGACATTTTACCACACATTTTAATTTATAGTAATTAAAGATAATTTTGTAGCAAAAGTTAATTACTACAATTAAAATGCGTAGCTATACTTTTTATCACGCTTACAATGCCTACGGCCAAAAAAGTGTAGTCCAAGCATAGTAAATAGTCTTTTAGTACACTTAGTTATTACTTGCTATATAATTTTAATCCTAACAAAAAACATATTTTCTTGTAGTGGTAGAAAATGCCAAATTTACAATTTCAGAGGCAAAGTGCAAAAAGAGTGTGGTTTGAGGTGCAAAATGCCAAATTCCCTCTATGTTTTACATATATAATATATATATATATATACATACACATAATATTATTTTAATAAATTTGAATATCTAATTTTAATTGTTAAATATTATAATAAATGTAAAGAAAATAAAAAATAATGGATAGAAAAATGAAAACTTGATATACAGACTCATCTTAATTTGCTTTAAATTAAAAATAAAAAATAAAAATATGGACATCCCCTATAAAAAAAATGCTATGAAATTAATTTCATAACTAGAACTACAAAATTAGTTACAAATGTTTTGTAGCAAATGTAATAATAATACCAAATTATTAGATACAATCTGTTTTGTAGTAAAGAATTAACTACGAGAGTATTTGCTTGAAAATTGATTTGAAGCAAATGCCTAAATTTTTTGCATTATATTGAGATAAAACATATTTAGTTTAGAAAAATATACATTATCTAGCAAGCATTTTAGTAGTTCTATATATATTTGTTTAGTATCTCAACTAATATTTTAATTTTATTCAATAAATTTTTCTAATGATTTGAACAAAATGATAAAAGCCGCAAAATTATCTAAATCATTTATACAACTTATGGCATCAGTCCATTTCAACGGGAGGACAGCCCTTTTGGTGATCAGCGAGTTGCAGTTTGAAGGGATTATATTTGTTCATTTACGTAAAAACACACCAAAATAATTGTTTAAAGTTTTCATATTCCATATATAGTATAGATATGATATTACGTACAATTTAAGCTATGTATATGTTGGAAGAAAAGAAAATGAAGTAATACTATTTTTCTGGTTAAAAATAAAATCATACTTTGTATATGTATATGAGACCTTTAGTATTTGCTCGTATGATACTCTTTAGCGTATGTGTTATATGTCTAGGAGCTCTTTGGTAGAGTTAACTAGATTAGATTTATAATTTTGTAAATCCAAATAAAATTATCTATATTAATTTGTAAAATACTTGGTAACTATAACATAATCAAGACGAGACTTAATAACAAGTCCTTGTATGTGATTTGGTTGGTCTTATAACTAAATGTATGATATCGATACTTACCATTTTTGCCGTTACTTTTTATAATTGGGTCATACTACACGATCAATTTAGGAGTATATAGTGGATTTACTTCTATAGAGTACACATGATCAATTTCTCACAGTGGGATGAGGGTGATATATAATTATAATTTTAGTAGGGCTGGCCTATTACAGATTTGGTGAACCGAATACAAGATAAACTAATATATAAGTGGTGTTTGCAAGAGATTATACAAATACATAACCATTTACTTTTGCTGAAAGTAGGGGTGTAAACGGATATCAAACGGATCGGATAGACTGTTTTCATATTCGTATCCGATTAACTTATCGAATACGGATATCCGTATCCATTTTCTCGCGGATATTGAAAATAATATAAGTATTCGTATCGGCGGATATTAAACGAATTCGAATATATCCATATCCGTTTATAGTTTATATGTTTTTTTGAATATCTGTACTCGATTGTAATTATTCGAGTCGTGTCTGTATCCGTATTTAAATGTTATTTTTTATGCACATTATTCAAATATATATTTTTTTGGATATCAATATCCATATCTATATATATCCAATTGGTTTAATTAATTTAGCAAGACCAAGAAATGCAACCTGTAAAATAAAAAGACTAAAAGTCCATAATCTAATTATATGCAATATCTAAAATACCTTAGAAAATGTTAAAATATATTATGTACAATAATATAATATGTATATTTTTTTTAAAAAAATATTATTTAATATATGTAAAATACATGAATTTGTTTATAGAATATCATATATATAATAACATTTTATATATTATTTATTCCATATGAATAACGGATATAATCGAATATATAAACGGATATATCAAACGGATATGTCTTCGGAGCGGATATTAAACGGATCGAATACATGATTACCATATTCGTATCCGTTTATAATCGAATATTTCCTCATCGAATATGGATAATATTCGCTTTAAACGGATACGAATAATTTTTAGTATAAACGAATACAAAAGCGAACGGTAATCGAATTTTCGAATATCCATTGACAACCCTAGCTGAAAGTTAAAAAAAAAATGTGGACTATCAAAAGTATTTGCAATTTGAAAACAATTTTATAATTCATTGTAAGCTAATAAAAAGTGATAGTGTTTGGAATTATAATTATGTACTTTTATTAAGAATAGCTTATATTACTTCATCTGTAGCTTCGAAGCTGCTTATGAAATTATAAATTATTGCTGATTAATATTAGAAAAGTTACAACAGAAGCAAAGTTTTCAAGCACTCAAAAATAGCTTTCAATAGCTGAAAATCATATAAATATTTTTCATAATCAGTTGCAAACACCATCATAGTCATATCTAAGCCGATCATGACTACCAAAACCCTCTCTTAGGATATGCATGATGATAAATACGATTCTTGGTACTGTATGTATTATTTTTAATACTGAGCAAGCATGTTGACAATAACATTTTCATAATGTATGCGCAACTTTGTGACATACCGGCTCATAACTAGTTTAAAATTTGATAGTTTTTGTTTTATTTGCTTTTAGACTTTCCTTCGACTTTTGTTGTCATAATCACATGAAAAATCTTAGTATGACAACCACCACCACCACCAACTACTCGTTATTTTGTTATGTTAATGATATTTGTGAACTATTAATTATTCTGTGCTTTAAGGGCTCGTTTGATAGGTCAAATAAAGCTAGATTATGGCATCTCACCCACTGTAAGCCCACGTTTGATGTAAAAAATTAGCACGACGGGCCGACTTGAAGTTATCGCTAAGCCTGCTTTGTGCATGCAATTGTAAGTGACTGTCTACCTGATATTTGCACCCCAAGATTGATTTGAGCTTGGATGTAAAATTACCAGCTCATCCTTGGTAATTGCCACCCAATTTCATAAATTTGGTCCTTCTATTCATGTAGCCACACTTTGTTCTCAAAAACCAATTTTGATAAAAGCCCTGCATCCCTATTTTGTTCTCGCCGAGGTTTGGATAAATTCCTAGCTCAATTGGGAGAATAAATAGTCTCTTGTAAGGCCATTTACGAACGTAGCCGCTGCTTCCGTCATCTGCTAGAGCTGCATTTATCAATCTCTCCTGAATGTGAGGTAGGTGGTTCCATCCTTGACCATTTTGAACAATGCACGTTTTCCATCTTGTAATTTTATTTGTTGTAGAATAATATGTTGACGTCTTTGAAATACACGTTTGTGATTTTAGTTTCTGGGTGTCACCGTTTTTACTAAAGTTTAAATCCGAAGTTCACTAATAACCTATGCCTCAAGGTGCGGTGGGTTTTAGCACAGCCTGTATTCTTTTGTGTGCGATATCTGGTTGATAGCGATACATATATCTAGTTACTGTAGAATAGCACCTCCTATTATGAAAAACGTCATGGTTGTCAATTGAGGAGCACTACCATATATGGTATCTTCAATTCAATTATGGGTCTTAAAGAGGATTATAATACAAGTTTAATCATGTATTCATGTTAATGGGGCAACATTCGAGTCCAATGTGGAATTTGTAACATCAATGAATCGCCAATTTTAAGCAATAAAAGACGGTTTCGCTTATACCTGGGTATTTTGTACATGGTTCGTGTAATCGCTAAATGATGATTTCGTTTAGACCTGGGCATTGTATACATGGTTCACATATGAATATTAAAGGTTGCATGCTTCAACAAAAGCATTCTTGTCTTATCACTTAAAATGCTACCCCCAAGCAGTGTCATGAGATTCAATGACATTTTGTGCACAGCACCTGTAACAAGCTATAATTTTTTTGTGGAAATTTTTAAGGATAGATTAGCTTTGGATTTCCTCTCATTGCTGAACTTGCAGTGTGTTTAGCAACGCAAAGCTCTAAATAATTGCAAACTTGAAAAAAAAAGAAAAGGATGTTGGATTGTTTGAGCTTCATCTTGAAATTTGCTGCACATAAAGTTGAACGAGCTCAAGCTTCATTTTGGAATTTTCGCGTTAATGCTTTCCATGATTGGCCTATTTCTGTATGGATCCTTCTTTTGAATTGTAGAAATAATTTGCTACCATCCAATACACTATAAAGAATTCCTCATTTCCGCTGCTGTGGAAATGGAGAGCATTTGGCAAGCTCTCAACAGATTAGTAGATGACAAAATCCATCCTGATCTGAAGATGCTTATCACAACCATTCACAAGTTATCCTTTGGGTGCTTACAAGCACAGAACGATAAGAAAATCCAGCTCAACTTGGCAGCCTGGCTCAAGTTTGGAGAAAATCAAAGAAGGTTAGGATCATACTTTAAGCCAATTGCCAACACAACAGTACCTGCCAAACGAAAGGGATACTATTTTTCGTTGGCACTAAGGCTTCCTGCTGGCTCGCTATTTTTACTATTTCGGACTGTGAAGAACTTGAGAGTAAGTAAAGATTGCCACTCGTTTACTAAATTTGTTTCCAAAGTATACAAGAGAAAAGTTGTAGACATGTAGTTAGAGATAGAGTCGTTTTCATCACTTTAAGAATGGTTAAAAGATGTGTAAAAGGTTATCTAAAGCACTTGATTAATGAGGTATCAATAAATGTTTTTGCAATGTTCGAGAAACAAAAAGGTCATTTTCAAGTTTGAATTTGTTCATTTAGAATCTTGGTTCTTTTACTTCATTTTTATCTAATATGAATTTCTTTCTCAGATCCCAGATTGTAACTAGCATTTGCTGCTGCAGAACAAACCAATTTAAAAATGGGATAACATGCTCATGGCATTATATTTTTCCGTAGAAATTACAATCCGGAGCAAAATGAAGATAATGTAGTGGCAAGAACGTTAGACCACAAGGCAGCTATCATATCTCACTTAAGTTGGGCTAGGCCGGACGGAGATTGACTCTCGAGTGCAAAGGCAGAAGGGAGCTTGATGCAACACACCCGTCGAACCCATTTCGGGGAGAACCAACTAGGTTTAGGTTCAAGTGGCATTTTACCCCTAATCACAACTCATCCACTGATTCTTCAACATCATGTTCAAAAAACATGTAAACTTTAATCTTTAGCGGTTTATTACTAGATTTTCAAACTTTATTTATTTATTTATTTTTAATTTTGGGACTAAATCTCATAATTTGATAAATTAGGTTTTAGATACTCCAATCTACTCTCATTACATTTTTCAAAAGAAGGAAGAGTAATTACATCATGTAACATTATTGATTTTGTGTGTTAAGTATAACGTGGTAAAGTCAATGGTCATATTGTGCAATAGTTACTTGATTAACAATAAAAAAGAAAAGAAATAGAATGCAATGGTTGCTTGGTTAACAATAAAAGTGAAAATAAAATCCCAAAGGGGCATCAATTAGGTAGTCTCTAAAAAGGGCAGAAGAAAAGAAAGGCAGGCAGGAAAGCAATCCCATCCTTTTCCTTGTAAAATTAGGTTCAAATCTACAACCTGATGGAAAAAAGCCACTCAGTAGTCACTTGTCGTGGCATGGTAAACCGCAAAGCTTAAATACGCATTGTGAGAATCACAATCATAATCATCCATTTCTGACTTTTTTAGATTAATTCTCTCAATACTCTTCGACACCAAATCATAGGAAAACATACCTCTATATCGCCAGAACAACACCAACTCACCTTTGTGAATGCTGACAACAGTAACAAAATGCGAGCATGGTGCATTTGCTTTAAGGGGATACTTGTTGACATCCCAAGCAAGATCAACGGTGTATCTTCTAACCCAAGACCACTTGTCATAGTCCTCCAAAATCCATATATCCATTACCTGTTCATAACCACTCACATGACACAAGCACAAGTGATCCTCCTTCACCAAGAGATCAGGCAAAGTGTAGGTCATTTCTAGACCGCATGTTTTTAAAGGAATAGGTCTAACAGAGAACTCTTCGCTAACCATGTCAAACATCATGATCTTTCCAGTGTACCAATGCAGTCTTCCGTTAACTATTGCCGGCTTATCATTAACCCTTTTTGGATCCCAAGCGTGTGAAGGTTGGCAATTGAGATAGGGAGTGGCAGATTTCCTCCACATTTTGGGTCCAAATAGGTAAAGGTGATACTCATACAAAGTTTCTGATTTTTTTCCTACAAAGAGAATCCTATGTTCTCTTTCCAGAGGATGGAAGAAAAAACCGCATGGAATATCACATGAAGTTTGATAACCTTTCCAAGTAGGAGGATATATTGTAGTCATTCTTTCTTTGGATAAAGGGTCGAAAACAAAATATTGACTCAAATGAGTATATGCGCGAAACAAGGCTAATTCATTGCAACAACCCACAAAACTACCATACTTTAATTCCTTAAGAGCCCTCATCTCACATTCCTTTTCTGATTTATCACTGATTACGTAAAGCCTTGGATACTCTTTACTGCAACATCGAAGAATCAGCGGCATCTCCCTTCTTTGATGCAAAATACGACGAGATGATGAAGTCGATATTTGTAATACTTTAGAGATCTTTTGACATTGAAGAGCAACTTGAACTGAAAGTCTAGTCAAATTTTCATCTCCAGCAATAGCATCATCATCATCACCTATTATTTGCTTAATAAGGTGAATGATCCAAGTATAACACTGGAGGACCATCTCGTATGTCTGATGCAACAATGGAAGTACAGTTCATCAGATACAAGACATGATATGTACTATTACACTACATTAAAAAGGAATCTGCAGCACATTTACAGCATTCTTAGATAATGGCTTACAACTGGATAAACTCAAAAGAGATTTTTGCATATCAACAAAGGGTAATTAATCTGAAATTGATAAGTTCGTCCATACACAGTCTTGCCCATGTTAGGATTTTTGTTTCGTTATCTTGATAAATTTAAATGAGTATTTTAAAAACTGGAAAAACAAATATAAATTCGATTTTAAAAGAAAAATGAAAAAAAAATATGAAAGTGATAAATTAAAATTGGCAAAGCATTAATGAATAGGAAATAGAAGAAAATAAAAATAAAAGAAGAAAACGGGAAAAGTTATCATCTCCAAGTCCCAGGCTGCTGCCACTCCCCAACACCCAAACCCACGCCTCACCCAACCTCTGGTTAATAGCAGAATTTGCAGAAGAACATTAATTATAATGATAAACTCCAATGATAGAGAAAGGTAATCTGAAATTGATAAATTAGTCCATTTACAATCTCTCTTTTGCCTTCTGTTACCTTTTTGTAACTATCCCTTTTTGTTCTCTGATCCCTGTTTGTAATTACCCAAAAAT
>JACFYI010001029.1:106837-128353 GCA_014898755.1 Handroanthus guayacan
AAGAGCAATGAAACACGGTTGGAAGCTGCAAACGAACTCTAGGAAGAGAGACCGTTTTATGACTTTTTTGGCAGCTAATAAATAATATGCGTGGATTGTGGATGATTCTTGGGGATTTTAAATTGTATGCCTGCTGACGTATATAGAAAGTTATATTTTATTAGGCAATAATAAATATTTTAATTTCTAGATTAATCGACATTGTGCAATATGTGGATTTTGTAACTATAAATATTCGGGATTAATTTTACTACTAAAAATATAATTAGTGAAAATATTCTGGTAGCTTCTTACCAAAAAAAAAAAGAAAATATTCTGGCAGCTGAAAGCAAATCTTCAACCAAACCAGTGTCACTAATTAACGTGAAGGTGAAAACCATATTATTTATATGAGTTCGGAAAGAAATCAAATCAAATCGAGAACCACATATGTAAGAAGTCTTAGGAGGGAATATTTGATAAGGCCAAACGACTGCATATTTTGGAGGATTTCCAAAACATATATACACACATATACGTACTAGTATGCACCTCATGTTATACTCGGATTAACTAATTGCAACTAAAACTATAATTATATATAATGTTCTTATTTTATGTGAAAATAGTTATGCAATGCATGATAAGTTATTTTAACTAAATAATTTATCAAAATCGCCATATATTGATATCATTAAGCACAATAAAATTCATAATCATCGCAACCCTTAAAAATGCACATGCAAATAAAAAATTATTTATCTAAATAAGCTAAATGAAAAAAATCATCACTATTAAAAATAATTACTATTCACGAATATTAAGATCTTTTATTCGAATAAGTTGTTCTCTCAAGAAAAATAAACCTTGGTGTTTATGACATTAAAATATCTTGTTATTTTTCATGATATATTAATCATAGAAGCTTTTATTTTTCAGTTCGTATTTCCATTTATATTTAAAACTTTTTCATACATATAATTATTTGCACTTATTTTAAGTACTATTTCCCTGTAATGCACTTAATAACAAATTAGCAACTTAACACTCTTCTATATATGTGTATATACATATAACTTAATTTTAAAATATAAGAAAAAGAAAAAGAAAAAAACATCCAACCTTTCAGGTGAAACATCAACTTTTTATTTTTGTTTAATTAACTTATTCGAATCTAAGCATACACTATCATACAATCGTAATGGTTTGCTTTGTACATTAATTTTCATTAGGCCAATACGTGGAAAGAAGAATGAGGTGTAACAATTATCAAGGTATTAGATACTAGATTTTGTTAGAAATTGGTCTTCTTTGACCAAATAATCAAGTGAGCTCAAGTATTAATTTCTAAATAATTAAATTTGTGATTGTCGTAATCTATGTTGTGGATAGATATCGATATTGTGTTTGGCTGGTAGAAACCAACTTTGGGTAAATGAAAAATTAATGTCAAAATGTGTTACTTAAGAGTTGAATAAAGAGGACATGCTCAAGAGTTTGAGAAGCAAAAGAACATTTATCCCATATTGAGTTTTGAGTAAAATGTGGACCAAGATAAATTGCTCAAGTGAAAAGTAAAGGATTGGACCCCATGAGGGGTACTGCAAGTATTTGGCGGAGAGATGACTTACATGCTAGTGGATTTGATCCAAACCACGTGCACCACCTGCTCGTCCGACCACTTGGGCGGAGCCTGGTTTGGTCTGATTTGGGCCTTAGGTCCATAATTATATTTTTTGATCGAACTTGGGCCTGACTCATTGAGCCAATTAGATAATATGTGTCTCCTCCAATTCTTCCACTGGAATGGTCTAGAGCATTCTGGAACTAAGTCTGGATCTTCGAACCAATGTCGTTCCAGCTGAAGGCTCTCTAGATTCCGTTCTTCCAACTTCAGTGACTTTGTCTTTCCAGATGCTGTGGCGGTTGAAAGGGTGTAATTAGTGACTGTAATAATTGGTGGTCTTCATTGCAATGTCCTCTTGGCTAACCCTAAAATCCTTATAATTAGAACTCGTATTCACTTCATTTTTGCATCTGTTTCATCATAGCATACAATATACTTTGTATATTTTGAGTCCTCAAAGAGGGAGAGAGAGTTCTAGTCCGTTGTTTAGTTCGATAAGTCAAGTGGTTTGTAGTGCTGCTACTGCCTGATGTGATCGTTGTATCTTAGGAGATGATAGCCAGTGAACCGCAAGCACCTGAGCGGGGCCTAATTTGTCTTAAAGACAAAGAGCTCCACTCTTGCGTCGACCAACCGTTACAAAATTGATTACAAATTCTGCTGTACCAGAACAGAATCAATTCCGGAACTAACAAAATTAAAATTAACCTTAAACGTAAAGAGTATTTCATTTTTAATTAGTTTTGACTTTCTAAATATACATACATACATATATATATATATGTAAATTCTTATTGATTATATTATATTATTTATTTTTGTAAAGAGACAAAATATTCTTTTTTCTTTTTTCTTTTTTCTTTTTTAACAAAACATATGAGCAAAAATTTAGTTAATTGAAATAAATATGTTAGGGGACGTAGGAATTTAAATAATTACAATAAAATAATAAACGTAAAAAATAAAAATAGATTATTTAAAAATCTTATTTAATCTAGAATGAGACAAGAATATAAGACTATGCTATAAAAAATTTATTGAAAATTATATGTAAACTAAGTTACTCAATAACATAGTTAAAAAAATTTCACTAAGCTTTAAAAATAGAGGGAAAAATAAAAGGAGAAGAAATGCCATCAGTAGATCCCAAAATAAAATAAATACAAATAATAAAGGAATAAATAGAACTAACTATTAAAATGCTAAAAGTTGTAGCCGTTAAACCCAAATATAAAAATTGTAGCCGTTAGAAAGTTTTATTTTATTAGGTCACTAAAATATAAAAAAATCATCACTATCAGAAATAATTACCATTCACAAATATTATGATCCGTGTAAAATAAGTTGTTCCTTCAGGAAAGATAAATCCTAGTATTTATGACACTAAAATATAATGTTATTTTCATGATATATTTAATCATAGAAGATTTTATTTTTCTGTTCGTTTTTTTCATTTATATTTAAAATTTATTCACACATATAATTATTTGCACTTATTTTAAATACTATTTCGTAGCAATACTGTTAATAACAAATGAAAATTTTAACACACTTACATATATATATATATATGTATATACAACACTAAATTTTCCAGGAAAAAAAAATAACCTTTTAGGTGAAACATTTAGTTTTTTATTTTTGTCTAATTAAATTATTCATATCTAAGCATACGCTATTATACAGTCATAAATCATAATGGTTTGCTTTGTACATTAATTTTTATTCGGCCAATACGTGCAAAGAAGAATGAGAGATGAAAATCATCAAAGTACTAGGTACTAAAATTAAAATAAGCCTTAAACATAAAGAGTATTTTATTTTTAATTAATTTCAACTTTCTAACTACGTATATATATATATATATATGCAAATTCTTATTAATTATATTTTATTTTTTGTTTGTAAAGAAATAAAATATTCGTTTTTATAGAACATATGACAGACAAAAATTTAGCTAATTGAAAAAAATATGTTAGGGGAAGCATGATATCATATAAGAAACACGCAAATTTCATACTTTTATGTGAACATAATTAAAAGGCGACAGGTCACATACCATTATTAAGTTTCATAAATTCCTTAAGCACATTAAAAGTAGATACATAAAATATGATTACTTGAAATAACCAAAAACACTGCATAATGAAATTTTAAAATAATATAAATTTTACAATAGTAGATTTACCATAAAAAAAAAATAAAAACTTGAATTCAAATGCTTAAAAATAAAATACTAAACAAAAAAAGGAAAAAATAGATTATTAAAGAAAAAAACCTATTTAATCTAGAATGAAAACAGAATATAAGGATATGCTATAAAAAAAATTATTGAGAAGTTATATGTAAACTAATTTATTAAATAACATAGTTAACAAAAATTCCACTAGGGTTTAAAAATAGAATGAAAAATAAAAGAAAAAGAAATGCCATCAGTGGGCCCTAAAAAAATAAGAACAAATAATAAAGGAATAAATGGAAATTTTAGCTGTTAAACCCAAATACAAAAGGAGAATCCAACCTACTTGAAATACCAATAATGATAATTGCCAAATAACATAGTACTATACACCATTGAAACGCTAGCTATTGAGCCGCATATTTACCGCTGATAAGAATACTTATATTGATTTCTTTTTTTTTTCTTTTTTTCTTTTTTGAATTTCAAACTTAGGTATAATAATAATCTAAATCCCAAAACAAGTATTTTAAATTTACCTAACAAGCTGAGGATCTATATATATTACGATAACATATATTTGGATTTATCTATATTCGATGATCATAAACTTTTTCATTTTTTCCGTAATGCGAACAGCATAGTGCTACTTCGGGAAGACACGTAAACTTTGATCAAAAAGTTGGTGGCAGTTGGAAAGACCGAGAGCTAACCAACCTAATACCACGAGATCTCCTTGATAGAAAAGTACGACAGGAAGAATGTATTTAGTAATAAAAATTTCCAAGTTGCAGAATGCCAAAAGGTATCAATTCAAGCTCGGCAAATTTTTCAAGTTGCAAAATGACAAAAGGGATCAGCTGATGGTCTACAATCTTCAAATTGTAGAATGACAAAAACAAATCATAGACAAGTTAAAATGTTTCCCGACGATATACAGAATCTCCAACTGCTCAGCACAATTGGATTCAAAAAAGTTGATCTCGTCAAACCAGGTCGGATGATGTCCATGATGTGTTCAAAGAAATGTCTCTTCTTCCATTACACCCTGATGAGATAAAGAAATATATCCAATTACAAAAACTAAATGAAATCTATGAAATGGTTAAATTTATTTCGGAACACCACAAGTTGTCCTACAAAGAAAGACGTCTAGCTTTCTATTTCGACATATCAATCAAATGAAAAGACAAATCACTCCATGAGGGATTTCTTCTCCACAATAAGGTCATATAACCGTGTAAATTCGCAGAATTTCATAAAAATTGACAAAGGAAACCATATGAAATGATAAATTGTTAACGGCATATTAACAACTATATGATTTCAACATGTACTTTTTATGAGTTTCTCAGAGTATGTAACCTCAAACAAAAACAAGTATCGTGTAAAGATTTTTGTAGTTCTAAGAGGGAAAATTAGATAACAATAATAGATCCTAAATTTCTCCGAGTGCACAAACAGCTTCTGTTTATGGAGCCAAGCATCAATATTGCTTTGTTATTCTAATATGCACCACGAATTCAGAACTCATATATTAATACTTGTTAAAAGACGATCATAGAACCAAAACTGACAGATTAAAGAAATTGTATCCTAATAATCTACCTAAGAAGGTTTGATATCAATATTGTCATGCAATCCTTATGCAGATACTTCAATGCAGACACAAAGATGAAAGGATGAAACTTGAAAGGCATAGCATTGATGTGTCAATTATATGTTCCTCCTCTGTCAGACTTCAACAAATAACAAACTTTTCTGGAGTTACTAGTATAGCATTCATCCATGGAAACCTCCACTTATTTATTTCTTAATACATAACAATGACTTATTTTTAGATACAACTAATCCATTTGTTAGGTCACATTGTAATACTGATATTGTGATACGAATCACCTTTTCAATGTGCAACAACAACAGAGGAAATTAGCAAGTAGTTGCATATGTCTAAGTTGTAATTTTGCACTGAGCGCAGAAATCAGCATACCTCAAAGTAGGCATGGCTTAAATTGGCGACTTGTCTCCTCTAGAGATGATAAAAGCTAGACTTCCCTATCAAAACATAAGGAACGATGAAAAACAAAAACATATATGGAAAAATAATTTATAAAAAACCATGGAGTTATCACCTTTATGCATGAAGAAAAGCCAACAACCAACCGCCACAAGATATACTAATGAAGCCACGCATGTCACTATCAAAAATTTCATGTGATCCTCTTTGTAAGACCCACTTTCAGGATTAAGCGTTTCAATGATTTGATCGGCTCTAGTACGAGCAAATGATAGAGTAAGATTTGCATCATTTGGACTCATACGAGAGGCATTATTTTCAGTGATTTGAGCTTGAACAGCTCCAACTTTTTGCTTTAACTTTTGCCTTCTCCTTTTAGTCTGCTCAATCAGCCATTCCATCTTATGTAACTTCCGGAATGCTGTAAAGCTTGCTACTCCAACACCCATGAGGAAAGTCAAGGCTAGCAAACCAATTATAGACGAGCGAGTTCGTTGGTTTGAGATAATAGTAGCAAAAGCGGATCCTCCTCCAGTCATCATTGCATATAGGTTCAGATTGCTAACCAAAAACACCGCGATTTCATCACACCTTTTGTCAAGCTCAATCTCATCACGATGTAGAAGAGTCCTCATCTTCTCTAAACTTTCAATTTGTTCCTTTAGGTCATTGCTGACACAAACTACAAAAAGCAAGTTGCTTAGTTATATTTAAGAAAAATCCAATTATTATTACCACATGATTCACAAAGACTAAGGTGAGTAGCATTGGACTTATAATTTACAAAGGCCATTTACAACAATAACTATGTAAACAGATTAATCAAATTAGGCAAAATTTCATTTTGTGGAAATGTTCAAGACCTTAGATATATATATATATATATATAAGTCATGGATAACATTAACTCAATCCTGGTAAAAGATCCGATGCTAAATTTATTCAAATAAATTACCTATATGCTAATTTTTCGAACAACAATAATATTTTCCATGTTATATTTATCTTTTCTAGTTAAGTTAAATTCTTCTTTGACATTTTTATTCTTACATTTTTTATTTTTTCACTTCCAAGGATTAAACTCCCCACTTCCTAACAGCAATAGTATTAATCAAAAGTTATATACGTACGTGGATAATTCGAAGGCGTCGCAAGCACCAGAGGTGGCATTTGCTGGGATGGAGGAGTAGGCTGCATTGCGGTTGAATGCGATATAGCAGGTGTGAGCTGAGACCGAGGAGCAGGCACAGGAGCAGGCGCGGGAGTGGGCACCGGAGTATGTACGGGAGTGGGCACCGGAGTATGCACGGGAGTGGGCACCGGAGTATGCTGCGTCTCGTTGGCTCGGATCGCTTGAATATTTTCAAACGAAGAGTTAATATTTAAATAAATGATATCAAAAGGACGAATCATAAATAAACGAATCCCTAAATAATACATCTATCTATGAAATAAAATACTCACTTTCTTGGGTGAAAAATGCTTGAGGACCTTGAACCAAACCTTTTCCAGAAGCAATATTAGTACTTAACTAAATGTTTATGTTTATTGATATATTATAAATCTTTCACTTACTCTCCTGAGTGGATGGTGGTGAGGGTACTAGAGAACGTGATGAAGTTTCCAGCAGAGGTTGATTCAATTCTTCCAAAAAAAAAGAAAAAAAGAAAAAAAAAATGAAAGAAAGAAAAGATAGGAAAACAAGAAAAACACTTAAGTGTAAAATCACTTCAACATAAGAGGACATTCAACAAAAAATGTAAGGAGAAAAATATTCAGATTGAGTACTATGTAAATTTTTGACACACCATGTTCTTCAGAAGAAGACATTCTGATAGTTGAGAGAAGTCCCTGCAAAAAATATGACAACAAAATATCTTACTACACTAATAATCCCCTAAAAACAACAAAGCACATGACTGAACAAATGTCTGAAATTGGAACTGATTTGTTTCTAGTTTTTCTTTTTTATTTGAGCAAAAAAAAAAAGAAAGAATCAACTTAAGGCGTCAAGTAGAACTCGAGCAAGACAAATATGGGACAGACTTAGTCAAATACCATTATAAGTTGAGCTCAAACATTGAGAGTAAAGAAATGCTCAAGATACAGGTACTAAAGGTCCGAATACATCAAAAAAGAAGACTCAAGATACAGATACTAAAGGTCAGAATACATCTCAAGACACAGATACTTAAGGTCAGAATACGTCTCAAGATACAGATACTAAAGGTCAGAATACATCAATAAACCATCCATTTTGAACATAGCAAAATATAACAACCAAAGAATCCTCACAACCAAGCATCTTCTAAACATTAAAAAGAGGAAAACAGAGGACTTACCTTCAAACTTGCTGGTTCTACTTGGAGTTGGGGAGCATGAAGGAAATGGAGATACTTGGCTAGTGAGCTGAATATAATGAATAACAATCGCCTCCTTTCTCTTTCCATTAACTAAACAAGGAAAAAGCAAAATTTCCAACATTGTTGCTTCAGTTAGTTGTTTTGTCATTCTTGGCAAAACTGATTCTGATTAAAAAGAAAAAGAATGAAATGAAATGAAATAGAAAATAAGGAAAATCTGAACTGATACGGGCTAATGGTCTACAGGCAAAAGGTATGAACTTATATTGGAAGTGCTACATAGAGCCTTCTCAATGCCGTGGAGTCATGAAGGGTGGATTTGCATGCAATGTGGAGCCTTTTTTAATGACGTGGCCTGCATACAGAAGGACAGCAATTTTCCCAAATTCAAGTTCAAAGTTTGTGTTCAATTATTATTTTCTTGGCATGAGAAATTAAAATTGGGGTAAATTGTGTCTGGAAGTGGAACCAATTGGCAAATACTCCTCGTGGATAATAAATTAGCTTATTGCACCCTCATGTTTTCAAAAAGTTACAAGTGACACCTGAAATTGCGGCTACCATGAATGCCAAATGGAGTTCAAAAAAGAAAGAAAAAAAAAAGAAAGAATGCCAAATCCCTATGGAAATACCATTTTCCTTTCAGCTCCCAAACATTGACCAAGAGCTCTGGACCTTATTTAAATATCCCCACCGCCACCACTCTGCACCACCGTCGCGCCACCGCCGTTCTCCCACCGCCGCCCGGTTGAACTCCTTGCCCCGCCATGTCCGACCATTCTAGTGGTGAAATTAGCCGACGACGTCGTCAGATACAACGGTGAAACCTCGCAGCTGCCTCTCGCCGAATATACTTCACCGTGCAAAAAATTTTCACTCATCGCGACCCGGAATACCTCCGTCTCCGCCAAAATCGTTACACTTATCTCTGTAATTGTGGGTGGGGCTTTTACTCTACCCCTTTAATGGAATTGTAACCGTTGAAGTGGGTTGGGCGGTAATGTGGGCGTTCCTTCTTTTTTTTTTTTTTTGTTTTTTTTGATAAATACACAGAAATGTGGTTGACTATTTAAGTTTGACTATATTTGATTTGGGGGAAATTTTGTCCACACAAGTGAAATGTTTGAAAGAAATTAAAATTCGAGTGGTGCTTCTCCGAGAACATAAAATTAAATAATTTGATTCGTTAAATATTCGAATCCCGAATTTCAGTAGTACTTTTTATTAAAATAGTATGTTGTTTTCGAATTTTTTTGCACTCGAAATTAATATAATTATTATTTACTCTTAATTTGTACAAATTTTCTTCCCACATGATAGCTTGAAGGATTTTTATTGCTAATATCTCAATCATTGAATGAATTGAAGTTCTATTATTGACATTTTGATTTAATGTAATTCTTTCTTAAAAAAAAAAAAATTGCCTTTCACTTATCCAATAAACTCAGTAAAATTTGATTAATATTGAAGAATATCAATAAGAAACTCGATCTCAATAGAGAAGAATTCACTTCACTTGAAAAGGGCTTTAAAATATTAATTGAATATCTTATCAGGGTTTCCTGAAGTTTACGAGGAGGGAAAAAAAATGGGGTGGGGGGGTGGGAGAGAGATCATATCGACATTAATTTTAAAGTTGTATAATAATTTTATTTAATGTTTTGATACTATAAATAGATCATAGTCCTTTTTTTTATATATTAATATTTAACAATTAAAATATATTTATACACATGTTAATCGACGAGGATACTTTTCATTGTTCGAGCATGAGGTTGAATGAACAGAATCAAGCTCAAGCTCGACCTTGAACACAAAATATTAATTATTTTTATTACTGATTTTTTCAAAAAATTATTTCATAATTAATATTTATATTTAATAAAATTATATAGCTAATATTTATTAATTTATTATATTTATTTTCATGAGTATATAATATATATTATATATAATTAATAAAAAAATATAGATATAATTGGAAGCTAACTAACAGACTTGCGAACTCATGAACAACAAACCTGAACCTTGAGTTCAATTCATTATAAAACTTGAGCTCGAGTCCATTTATATTCAAGTTGCTTGTGAGCTTGACGCTTAGTTTTGGTTCGTTCGGCGCCTCTACTCTCTTGTTAAAAATTAAATGTCAATATTTGGTCAATAAAATATTAATGATTTTTCTTCAAAGGAAAAAAAGAAATATCTTCTTACATTTCATTAAATTAAGGTCATGAACAAAATTAAAAATGCATGTATTTTGTTAAAGATAAAGGAAAATTATATTCTTAGAATCCATCAATTTATATGGTTCCACTCATCAATCTCAGTTGATAACTTTTGCAATGATGTAGAACAAAAGAACAGAAGGAATACATATAGGGAAACATCACACTCATGCCCCTTTCCCTTTCCCAAACCTCCCTCGAGCGAGCCGCCAATCATTACGAAAGCAGGTATGCCACATTGCCACTACGCCTGATGCCCTGATACAGATCCGACAACCACAGCAGCAGTTGAAGCAGGTCGTGAAGGAGGAAGATGTTTGCTCTCTCTCTCTCACATATGTATTCTACATATGCATATTTTTCATATATATACATACGTACATAATATTGTTTTAATATTTTAAATATCTAATTTTAAATTTTTTTATTTCTATATTTAATTTTTTTTCATTTGTAATTCTTTTACTAACTCTACAATTTTTATTTTCATGTTTATACATTATTTCTCCATGACATTTTAGTGCCAAAAAAAAAAGCAAGGAGAGAACATTTATATATTTTAATTTGTATCATTTTATTATATTGATTTGTTAAATATTATAATAAATGTAAAGAAAATTAAAGACTATACAAAAAAGGAAATTAATTGATATACAGACTCATCTTAATTTGCTTTAGAGTTTAGAGACATTCAAAAAAAATCTAAACATTCGCTATGAAAAATATCGTTACAAAATGAATTATGTTATTAGAACTATAAAATCAATTATAAACTTTTCATAGCAGCGGTAAGGTTTTAAGTATCAAATTATTAGCTTCAATCAATTTTGTAGATAAGGCTTAACTATGAGAGTATTTGCAGCGATCCGAAGCACATGCCTATATTTTGTTGTAGTGAGATAAAAGATATTTAATTTAGAAAAATATGCGTTATTCAACAAGCATGTTGATTGTTTTTATATATTTATTTAGTATCTCAACTCATATTTTAATTTTATTCAATAGACTTTTCCAATGATTTGAATGGGGCAATAAAAACAACAAAACTAACTAAATTATTATACAACTCAAGATATCTGTCCTTTTTACGAGGAGGATAGTCTTCAAGCAATCAACGCGTTGTGCTTTGAAGTGATTTCATCTTTCCATTCATACAATGCATTAAAATAATTATTTAAAGTGCTCATATTTTATACATAGTATAATTATGATATGAGTTAGAAGTTAAGCTATACTAGCAATTGTGGTACATTCGATGCGTGTGACTAAATTTTTTTATTCACAAAATTAGCAAACTTATTTATTTTTAATAATAAAAAATATTTTATTATGTAGAATAACATGATCAAAAAATAAATTTGAAGACGCTAAAATTGGAAAAAAGGAAAGTATAATTGAAGAAAAGAATGAAATAAAAAAATAAATATTAAAAAAGAAGAATTAAAGAAAAATATTTTATTTTTATTTTTTATATGTGACACCTCGAAAATTCTCCTAATTGAAATTTTTATCCTTCATTTTTCAAGACTATAAATTATTTTACTATCACAAAAATTTTTAAAAAGCCAAAACATTTTTCTATATTCGAAAAATTTTCATAGTATTCGAAAACGTTATTTTGGCCCAAACGAGCATGTTTAAGCCCCAAATCTAGCCCAATTTAAATTAAATGTTAGCCCAAACAAAATTCAAGCCCAATCTAATATTCAAAAAAAAAAAAAAGAGAGAGAAAAATCAAATGTGATATTGCTGCAGATTTGGGCAGCCGCATGATCCGCCAAAATGGGGGGATATTATCAATATTTCATTGACAAAATTTTATGACCATGTGTTGAATTGTATTTTTCTTTTTAAATAAATCAAGAGAGTGGAAGCAATAACACTTATTCTCCACATTTGGTAGCAAGAATTGTCCTCCTTTCCCTTCTTCATTTTCTCTCTCGACAACCTCCACTAACACGCTTACACTATATTTCAAACTCTTTAGAAAATTTTTCCTCTCTCAAGAAATCTAGAACCAAAAGGGGGGAAAGTTAAAAGAGTGTACTCTTCCCAAATAGCTTAACTTGATAAGTGATAGTGTAAGAAGATTAAGAATCCAATGACTAAATAAGAGGATTGAGAGTGATGAAGTAATAGTCTAACCAGTATGCTTGATTTTGGTTTTTGGCTTAGGTGATTAACTCGAATCTTTGGATTATTTAACCTCTAAATCGAAGCTTAGGACCTAAAGTAAGTTTATGGCTTTCTTGTCATTGATCTTTCCTTGCTCTTTGATTTAATCGTAATGCTTCATTTGATTGAGGATCTCATATTCCTTTGTTTATAAAATGAGCTTATATGTGATATTGTGTTTGATTTATCTTGTTCAAAAGCTCATGGATTTCTTTGTAGTTTGGATTATGGAACCTTGAATTCCCTTGGAGCCCTACCACTTGACCTTAGTAAGGAATTGGACCATGGATATAAAAGAAAAACCGTGACAAAAACTTTAACAATCGATTTATTGGACTTAAGAAACATATTTCATAAAAACTTGTAAAAGAATTAAAACTTGTTGCTTGGATTTTTAAAGGAAAATATTTGAAAAAGAACTATTGGAAAACTGGATTTAAAAGCAGAAAAAAAAGAGAGAAATAAATAAGTAAATTTCGTTTAGCCAAGCAGACGTCAAAGTGCTACAACACTTTGTAAGAGTGCTATAGCACTTCGGTTACTGGAATAATATCATAATTTATTGAATTATTTTCTACAGTAACACTCAAACAAGAGGCTGATGTGCTATAGCATTTTGTCATAGTGCTATAGCACTTCACGTCCTGGACCTACTTTGAACTCTCAATTTAAATAAAAGCATTAGGTGCTCTAGCACTTTATAAGGAGTTATGACACTCTAGGTTTCATTCCTATTCTTATGTTTGACTCCGTTTTTCAAATATAAGTCCATTTTTTATCACTTTTTTCATATTTTAAAAATTTTGCAACGATTTTTCCTTAGTCCGAACTTTAAAGAAAATCAATTATTGAACTTATTTTTGTCATATTCGTTTCTGATTAATAGTCAATTTCTTAAATAAGGTTATAAATTACTCTTTTGAAATAATCTGAGTTTAGAAACTATTTCCACATGTCGAAGAATCAACCTGAGTTACTTGTATCCGTGATCGCTCAAAATCTCTATTTTCGATTGTAATGATCAAAATTTTAATTTGGGCGATTTAACACCCATTCTAATTTTAAATCTTTATGTTTCGGCTTCGATTCGCCAAACCAAATCCATACCTTATTTCTTGAAAATGTTTAAGTTTCAAAATAATTTTTCTTAAGTCCGAGGTCCAATTTGAATCATTCTTTGAACCTATCGATCCTTTGAATTCCTATCTCGATATGACTATATGCTTGCATATGTTTCGTTCACTCTAAACAAGTTCAAAATTCATCTCTAAATCATTTGTTAAATTCTTGTCTGTATGAATTCTTGCCCGACATGGCTAAATATTTTAATATATTCTATTCGTTTTGAAATTCATGCCCAGATGGGGCTATATGTTTGAAAATGTCATGTTCGTTTCGAACCTATATGAAAGCTTGATAAGTTGGGCCCTGGGAATTCACAGGGGAATCTTGATTGGACGATATCGGGTTGTCGATCGGAACCCCTGGGAATTCCTGCATGTTGGGTAGTTTCGGAAGAATCCTGGAGGTAGGATTCCAAAGAGCTACTCCTAGGCTCGTGGTCAACCGCGCTGTGATGGCTATACTTAGTTATATCCTCTTGAGTAACTACTCGGAGGTGATTTTCGTATATCCTCGTGAGCGACAACTCCGAGGTGGTTTGGAGAAATAATGTGAAAAGATTATATGATAGGAGTCATAAGGGTGACAGATCCACCAAATAGTAAATTTGCATCAAACAAGGAAATTTGTTTGGATTTACATAGCCTTGCCCTAAAGTTAATCGACTTTGCCAGTGAATTCGCTTTTACAGAGTTAAATTTCCTGTAAATTTAGTGTTTTTTTTTTCTTTTTTTTCCCCTAAAAAAGAGATCTAAAATACTGGTTGAGCCGAAGGTCAATCCGACAACCTTCAAAATAAAAACTAAGACACCCATAACGTGATCTAATCCAACCCAACCCAACCCAACCGGCATACCTAAATAAATTTACTATATATATATATATAATATTGCATAACATTTTTAGTGCTATTTTCATCATGTTAAATTACTATTTTTATGCTTGTGGAGGTTTGACTCTTAAACAATTTAACGTTGGTTATTAATTTGTAATTTATTAAATTTTGTAATTTATTAGTATGTAATTTATTTGGACTCATTGGTCATTACAAGACTTAATGACTTATGTTACCGCAAAGAATTCACCATTTGAGTGTTTGACATTTATCATAGTTTAAAATTTTAATTTATTAACCTGATATTAGTTGTAAAATGAACATAATTATTCTTAATAGAAGTTGGATTTTTTAAATTTTTGTAATTTTTTTAGTTATAATTTGGGTCGCTTTGGATTGGAACCAAAAACATGAATAAAATAATTTGGGTTGCGTTGGGTTGGAACTATCAGGTTGTTAAGTGACCTAATTTTCAATCAAGTCAATCTGAACCCAACCAATTTCCTCCGGATCAAGTTATGGTCGAGCAATTCGGATTGTGTATCAGGTCAGGTTCGGGTCTGGGTTTGGAATTTTTATGTTATACCCATACACTAACTCGATCCAAACCCGCCCAACTCATCCGAATTGACACCATTGGTATTGAACAAGGTATGTGTAGATAACCGCCCCACACCTTTTCAAACTTCGCTTTACCATGAATAAGCTAATTTTTTTTCCCCTTGGCCATAAGCAATTTCTTTTTCCATTACCACAAATAAGCTTGATTTCAAAGGCACCGCTCCCTTTTCTACCTTTTTTTGGGTTAATTACACTTATACCCTCTCCAAAATAATAAAATTATCAACTTCTCCCCACTTATTTCAAAATTACAAATTTACCTAGCTCCCATTTGAAAATGTAATGTTTACCAGATTGTCCCTTCTATTAGGTTTTGGGTGAAAAATGCTAACATCAGCAAAATATTTAAGTAAACTTCTTAATTTGCCCTTAACACTTCTGTAAGATTTTGTAACTTGGAAGGGGTATAGTTGTAACATATTTATGGTCAGAGGCATAAAAATAAAATTAAACATTGTAATCGTTGCGTAGTCGTTAGAGCTAAAAATATTGTCATTTTCACAAGATTTTTGGCATCTTTTATATAGGGGAAGAATTAAGGACCATTAGTATATTTTTTATATGAAATATTTGTTAAAAAATATATGAATAAATCTAATTATACCAACTTGTAGTCTGCTTGCAAATTGTTATATTTAAACCGGTGTTGCTATTAATGTAACATATATTTTGGTTTAATGAAATATTGCATAAGAAGCAACTCAAGCGAGTTTTTACATACAATGAGCATTGTATAGAATTAATTATTTATCACATGACAATTATCTTTCCTACAACTCCTAATATACAACATTTATCACCCGCCGGATTTTTTCTTTTGTAGAATATAATATATACTCCATTTGTTTACAAAGACGCTCTTCCAACTATAAAAATATTACAAATACACCTCTTCCTAAATATAAATATTACAAAATTGTCAAGGCAAAATGGTCACTTAATAATTAATAATTTAATTATTTTTTCAAAAATTAAATCAATGGCAAAATGTTGAATTCACTACTTTTATTTAGATTTTCTAACAGAGCATTTGCGAATGGGAGGTATTGATAATTTTTTAAATAAGAAAAGAGAGTTGGTAATTTTACTATTTCTTATGGGTATGAGTGTAATTAATCTCTTTTTTGGTTTTCCTCCCCTGTGAAGGGGGATCAGTTGTGTTTGTGTCATGTGGATGGTCATGAACAAGCATTGGATATATGTAAAGATGTCAAACGGGCCGGTCAGGGCTGGTCCGGCCCGCGAAACCGTTTAGCACGGGTTTAAACGGTTCCGGACTTAAACGGTTCGAGTATTAAACGGACCGGTCCGGTCCGGGCCGAAAATGTGGTTTGAGAGGCCCGGCCCAAAACCGGCCCTACTAATAATAGGTTCAGGCCTAAACGGGCCCGGGTTAAACGGGCCGGGCTAAACGGGCCTTAAATGGTTCGGGCCGGGCTAAACCGTTTATTTATTTATTTTTTTAATATTTACACTATAAATTTCCTTATTTTTTTATTTTTTTTTCATTTTTTAAATTTTTTTTTAAAATTTAACCGGGTTTAACCGAGCTTATGCGGTCCAGTTCAGAACCGGACCGCATACGAGACCGGGCTAAACCGGTTCCGGTTCAAACGGGTTCGCGGTCCGGGCCCAAAAAATTGAGCCCGGTATGAACCTAAGTCCGGTCTGGTTATAACCGGCCCACTTATATTTTGTAAACGGGCCGGGCCGGGCCGATTCTTTAGGCGGGCTGGCCGGGCCGGGGCCGGGTAGCCGGGCCCACTTTGACATCTCTAGATATATGTGTGTCTATATATATATGTATATGTATATGTGGGTTTTGGAGGACTATGACAAGTGGTCTTGAGTTAGAAAATATACTGTTAATCTTGCTTGGGACGTCAACAAATGTCCTCTTAAAGCAAATGCACCATGCTTGCATTTTGTTACGGTTGTCAGCATTCACAAAGATGAGCTGTGGTTATGAAGATAGAAGTGTATTTTTCTGTCATTTAAGAAAATTAATTTCAAGAAGCCAGAGATGGATGACTATGATTGTTATTCTCATAACATTTATTTAACTTTTGCGATCCATGGCAAGTGAATAATGATCCGTGGCTTGCTTCCATGATGTTAGATATTTTAGAGACTGATTGGTGCTCCTTTGGGATTTTATTTCCTCTTTTGTTATTGTTATAATAAAGCAACTAAAACACAGAGTGACCATTGAGTACTAACCTAAATCTTTTGTCATGTTACTCAACACACAAATTGAATCATATTACATGCTAGGGCCACAAGATGAGCCAAGCCGTCTCAACTCAAGATAAAGAGGCTCGGCATGGCTAGAATTTAACTGAGCCTGAGCTGAGTTCAAGTTCTGAAATACTGGCTCGAAGACTTACTAGCCGGAGCTATTGTTAAAAGAATATGTATAATATTTTATTGTAACTATATAATATATAAATAGTATATTATAATAATGTATTATTATAAAAATATTATATACATATTAAAAAAGTATAAAAAATATATGTTTAATGATTCTTTCTAATGAGCCTATCAAGCTCGAGTAAGGCTAGCTCGACTCAAGCCTGTATTTTAGGGCTTGATTGAGCTCGTGCTCAAGCCTAGAATTTGATGAGCTTGGCTTATTTGCAGCCCTATTACATGCTCTCAGTTACTCTTACACTATTTTTGACTCAAGAATTTTGGTGAAGAAAAGAAAAAAATTACTATATATAAAGTGTGAGGGGATGTAATTGTAATTATGAGTTATGTTGAATTAGTGGTAGGGGTACAATTATAATTATACATAAACTCAGGGGGTGTATCATGCTGAACTAGCGATAGGAAATGTAATGATATTTATCTAATCTTTAGATGATAATTATTTAAATTTTAGAAAATATTTTAATAATTATGTCAAATCTCAAAGGAATAATGTTGAATAACTATCTATACTGTACATAAAGTGTGCATGATAGTCAAAGGTACTTGTTTTTGTGATATGTATTAATCTATTTTACTCATAATACAATAAAATGTCTTTATTTCACTAATTTATCTATTTATATTAAATTATAAATACACTTATATTAAATATATATTGAAATATTATAATTATTAGATATGCATAAAATGTAGATTAACTATTTGATACACATGTATCAACGCTAGTCCCTATTAATAATCTTGACCAATAATGCATGGTATGCACAGAAACTGCGGGTCTCATGTACAATTGAAAGAGTGACAGCCAAAGCCAAAACCAATGCTGAGTCAGTGACTCCGTGTGATTAAAGACAGAAGGTTCGATAAGAACAATGAATTAATCGCAGAAGAAGCAAGCTAGATAAGAAGTAACTCGGCTTTCTTGTCCTCATTAGAACTCAAAACTTACCTTTCCTATGTACTTATCAAACTCATTGATTTTATCGTCCTTCAACTAAGAGAATTTTTTTTTAAATTTACTAATCTATTTATCTATTTATTTATTATTATTATTATTAATTTTTTTAAAAGAATGCAATCGGTCTGAAAATTGATTCCGACAACCATACGTATGTAAACGAAAACAGGAGTTTGAGGTTGACATCGAGCGCGAGTTAACATTAAAAAAGAATATATAATATGAGTGATATTAAAAATTGAGCCCCAATATGAAAATCGCGACTAATATTGATATGTGATAAGTGGTAATGATTTTTATTTTGTAATTTTTTATTTACCATAATTACATTTAATGCTAAGAAAAAATTGGTATTTTAAATTGTTATAGTCAACAATTATTTAGTAACACATGATGTATAGTTATAAATTGTTAATCAGTAACAATAAAAATTGTCACTCACTACAAAAAGGTCTTACATGAGTGATAATATAAAGGTTCATCAATAATATGAGTTAAATGACAATAAGTGACTTTTATTTGTCACTAATAAAATGTATTAGATGCCAACATTTTTTTGCAGTGTTACTATATATATATACCTCAATAACGACAAAAGATAGTGTTTTTAGTGCAATTTGGTAATAATGAAAATTATCACTCATGACAATTAGTGACACATGTATAATGACAATATAGTAACAATTAATTTTCAATGCAATTTGGTAATAACACTTTTTTGAATGTCACTAAGTGTTACTATATATGTGTTATTAATTGTCATTAGTGACAATATAAACACATTTTCATGACTATTATTATAACAGAATCATTAATTTTTGTCTCCAGTGCTAAAATATGATTGACGTAAAATATGCATGCAAAAGACCATGACACTCATGAAAACTATGACCTTTATCTTTGTATGTAACCCCCGGTATTAACATTACCTAGTTGCTTTATGACAATAGACATGACCTTAAAATATATTCCATTGCATAAACTTGACCCTGCGATGAACTCACTCCGATGTACAGCATAAGACATTAATCATTGTGTTTATTGTTCTATGAAAATGCCATTATTTTAAGATTATTCATATATTTAATACCAGTGACGGAGTCAGGAAATTCTATCAGTGGAGCATAAACATAAATAGACAAAAGTAAAAATAAATATAAAACAATGTGTAAGCATGTAAACATTCTAATGAAATATATATTTAACTAAAATAGTTCATGTTGTGCTGAAATATATTTAAATCATTGAACAACTTTTTCCAATCTGTAAAACTACCAACGATAAAAACATTTCCATTCTCTTGGTCTCCAATGTCAATCCTCATAAAACAACAACACAAGCAATAAATTTTCACAAAAGAATAGAAATATTTTTACTTGTAACTTTAGCAAAAATTTTCTTCTATTAAAAAATTTCCTTATAGAGAGTTTCCTTCCTAAAGATTAAAGGTTCTACGCCAAACCTTAGAGAAGTAAAAATAAAACAAACAAACAAACAAAAACAATATAAAGGCAGAAAGCTTCAATTGATACAAATAAAACAGATAAAAATATTATAAAATTTTATTATTGATGCAACGCAATGTTATTGAAATATATAAATATTCTATGATCAATATTATAATTGGAAGAAATGAATTAGAGGCTCACATATTCTTATTCTTACAGAAGAAGGAAAAGAAATTTTGGATGGTCTTGAGTTTTCTTAGAAATAAAATAAACACAAATCATTGGATTGGTGGAAAGAGAGAATGAGGAATAAAAATAGGAGTATCATATAAATGGCTTAGAATTTGGGAATGGAAAGATAGGGGTGAGGCATTCGAAAAGGGTTTGGACACTTCAATTTTCAAAGTTAGTTCTATCGTTAACTTTTTGATGGAATGAGTGTATGACTTCCTGGGCTTCTGTTTGTTTTGGGAGGTTAATTGAAAATAGAAGAAAAATATAAATTAACAAAATGAAGAAATTAAATTAAATAAAATGATGCAGTTAAACTGAAAATGAATTATTATAAAAATAAAAATAAAAATCATGAACTAATTAAATTGAATAGAAAGTAATGCAGTTATATTGAACGTGTAAATAAACTGAAATAACATAAAGTTAAAGTAAATAAATTCAATTTTAATAATATCACTAGAATAAAAAATATATATATGGAATGGGATTTTACATTTAAAAATTTAACATTATTTCAGAAAAAATTAAATTTTCAAAATATCTCCAAAATAATTATTTTTTCTGTTAACTTATTTATTTTATTTAACTACTATGCTTTTTACTTTGCAATTAATTAATATGCCCTTCTTTTTTAATAAATTTTTTAATTTCATTTTTTGCTAATTAATTTACCTAAGTTTTTTGTGCTTGATTTAATTAATTGAAGTTTGAGAATTAGGAAGTTAATCGTGATTAAGTTTAATCCAACACTATTTTTATTTTTTGTGATTAGATAAAACTTAATTGAAGATATTTTGTTAATTTTAATTTTTCAAAATAATTGTGAAAATAATATTGAAATTAAATATAAAATAAATATTAAATTACAAAAAAAGACTCTGTTCCATACTATACTTTAATTTTATTTTCTTTATCGTAGGAATTTATTTACTTTCTTATCTCTTATTATAATTTATTTTATTTATTTAGATACATTACTTTTTATTTACTTTAATTAATGTATAATTTCTATTTGCATTTTTTTATTTTATTTTCTATTTAACTGCATTATATTTTTCATCTATTAATATATATTTTCCCTCTATTTTCATTTCACCCTTAAAACAAAGAAATAGGCCAAGAAAGTCCTTCCATTAATGGCCACGCACAATCGCACATTGCACTTGCCTTGTCCGTCAAAAAGTCAACGATGGAACTAAATTTGCAACAAGTCCTAAATTTATGGGACTAATTTGACTACTTTCGTAAGGATGAGAGTCGATTTTGAAAATGACCTACAATATTTTAAAACAAAAAA
>JACFYI010001029.1:181725-195270 GCA_014898755.1 Handroanthus guayacan
GATACTCAATATGTAACGTTTCAAAACTATAATATTACCTATATTAAGGGAGATATCTTATAGTATCAAAACTGATTTTTTCTTCCAACTAAAGTCCCATGCGCTTTCCAAAAATGAGCCTGTACATGATTTTTTTTTTTTTAATATAAGTAGAGCCTGTACTTGACAGAAACTCGATCAAGAGTACCCCAGAGTTCACGTCAAGTACAATTTGTATTTATTACTAGACATTAGTCCTTTATTTTTGAAAATTAAATTCAATATTTGACCCTTCAAATATTCACGAATTCACAACTTCTTTTCCACGAATTATACTCAACACGGCAACAATTTAGGTGGTTGGATCGATATGACCTAAAATCTCGATGATCTGATGCACGAGTCCCGCAATCATACTATATATCGCATAGTATGCACTGTGCACACATGTTAACATAATTTAATTACACCAATTGAAACTTTATTTGTACACAACTAATACTATAATTACACCGGAGTGGTAATATGAAAATTGTCACCAACTTTATTATAAAAAGTGAAAAAAAATTATATTTTGTTGTAAAAATTATTTCAACATCTTAATAGCGAGAAAAATGTATTTATATTGATACTATTAGCAATTTGCGGTTGATTTACAGTAACTACCTAATAACAACGAAAGTATTATCACCAAATTATTGTGACAAAAACACTACTTTGTGTCACTATTGAGTTATATATACAATATAGATTGTTATCTAATAAGTATCATTAGCGACGAAATAAAAGTCACTATTACTTGATGATGTTACTAGTGACAATCTTTATATTATTATAAAAATTTCTGCCACTCATTTTAGATTTTCATTTTTTATAGTGACTTTATGCCTCTTTTCCTCCATGTGATTCAACTATTGAAGAGTTTTTGTCGTTACTTTCCAAAGTCTTTCATTTTCGTCTTCAAGTTACATCCGTGTTCCTAATTGTTTAGATGAGAATTTTATTGACTTGATATATAACTCTTCTGGTTGAACACTTCAACATTCCTATTAATAGGAGGCCGACAGCATCCCTGAGATGGAATGCAGGGTTTTGTCTGGGGTAACTAAGAAGAAAAGGGATAATTACACCTACATTCTTTTGAGTTATTGCATTTTATCAAATTAGCTCTTGAAATTTGAATAATTATCATTGCATTTCTTACAACTTAGACATAATTACAATTACACCCTTGAGCTTGTGCGTAATTATGATTGCAATCCCTTTTACAAGAAGTTTATTTATAATGTTCCATAATTTTCGAGAGTTGTAATTATAACTATCAAACGTCACGATGTGTTTTGATAATTACATTAAACCTCAAGGGATGTTGAGGTAATTATCCTGAAAAAGGAAAGTATTTTGCATAGTAAACATATTACAAAAACGCCAATTAAATAAAACAAGAGCTGAAAGTTTCGAGATGTCATTATTTATTCTAAATAGGTGCATAAATACACCAATTGAAATTGTTCTATCTAAACAAATCAAGCCGTCCCATTCTTATTATACTTGTTGTAAATTTTTTCCAATACAAAAGTCACCTCATTATCAGCCTATGACATTCTGCATGTATTACATTAAGCAAAACTAAATTAGTTTAAGTAGTGAAATTGCAACGCCATAAGGTTTTCAATTTAAATCTAAATTAAAAAGAAAAGAAAAACTTAATATTTTGCATATTTTTTGTAATAATTGTTTGTTGTTTATAATTGCTCAATTATAATTATAATTTTCATAATATATACTTCTAATATAATGATTATATGTAGTCGATTTATTAGAAAATGTATTACTTTGTATTTCTTTGTGATATTTTATTCGTTATCAATAAAAAGAAATCCTCGTAATTCCCAAGTCCAGCAATTAAATGTTCTCACTTCAGTACAAAAAAGTTCCTCTTTGTATATGATATGGATGATATATGATTATGTTTCTTGGTGACATTTTATTTCGTTATCAATAAAGAAGTCCTCTTAGTCCCCAGGTCCCAATCCCAACACATGTTTTACTTCTCTAATAGTACGATTCCTTATCATCAGCATGCATGCCCTGGCCATGGGCCTTTTGCCTCTTAATTTCCAAAGCAAAATTATATCAGGAGAGCATCAAATATATAATCTTGCCTAAAGACACACACACCCTTCATTTTCAAAAATATTTCCAAAAATTTGTGTGTGACATTTTATTTGTTATCAATAAAGAAGTCCTCTTAATCCACAGGTCCCAATTCCAACACATGGTTTTACTTCTCTAATGGAACAATTCCTTATCATCAGCATGCCCTAGCCATGGGCCTTTTGGCCTCTTAATTTCCAAAGCAAAATTATATCAGGATAGCATCGAATATAATCTTGTCAAAAGACGCACGCGCACACATTTCATTTTCAAAAATATTTCCAAAAATTTATGGTCGACATATTTGAAGTTATAAAGAGCAAAACATAATTAATTATTTTATTTTTATCATTTTAATTGTACAATTTGAACTCCATCTACTTCCACAAAAGATGAAAGTACTCTCATCTTTTCAATTTTCATTTGTATATTCTGTAGTTTTATCAATCGGTTCGATTATTCAACCATTAGTGAGGGGTTAAGAAACTTAGTGTATAGGGTTTATACTATCGGCCATCATGATAAAAGTATTTGGCTGTTCACATCTTAGACTTGGTTCACTACTCAACCCTAACCAACTTAGCAATTGGCTTTGGATTCACCTTTCGATTTTAATTAATGCATGAAATGCACAAGATGTATCCATGTCGATCAACACTTGGGCCACTCACCGTGTTTTATAAATATATCAAAATATCACATTTGAAAATTATAAATTTGACTACTCATATTTACCTTTGAATTATTATGATCAGTAATTTTAATTCTTTCGGTTACACTAATTAAATATTTGACCATTAAAGAACTTTTACTTTTGTTGAAAATCTTAACCATCCTCGTCTTTTTGTGGTTTTAGCTAGTTCCAAATTCGAAGGGCTTTGTCAACCTTGTAAGTAATTATGAGATCCCAAACTCAAATAGAGTGGATGAATCTCTTTTTGGCTCATGAAAACTTGCTCACATGACATTGTCCTTTGAGATTAAGATATGGGACCAGCAATAAAAGAACATCATAAAGATTATCAACCCGGACATAATCCAACATATTCTATCAATAATAATACTTCATATTAACAACAATAATAATCGCAATTTGGGTGGTTTACAACGTCTTAAAGAAAGGAGATGACGCGATTATTATGCTATTTAGGATAATAAAAATAATTATTAATTAAGAAGATAATAATCGATTGATTTTATTGAAATCAAAGGGGACATAATCCATGTGTCTTTGAAAAAATGTAAGTGCCCTCTTTTTGATTAACTCAAATTCATTAAATCTAAGGGCTCTCTTACAATATAATGTAAGTTGGACAACTAATTGATAAGAACGGGCAATAATGCCACAAATAATTAATGGGATTATGTGCTAGCAGAAGAGGTTGTTTCTGAGAAGAATCTGATCAGGACTTTTTGACAAAAACATTAGGACACAAAATATAAAGGTTAAGGTTTATTTTGTGTCCCACTTTTATTCATGCTTATTCCATAAGGAAGATCAATAAAATCAACTCTCTAATTACTCGTTTTTTCTTTTTCTTTTTTTTTTGAAAAAAAGTGATCATAGGTTGAAGTTATTTCAGGAGTTACCTAATTTTTCTTTTTCTTTTTTGTTTTTTATTATAAAAGTATATGTTTGGGTCATAGCGAGGAAAGAAAAGAAAATTTGTATGACCATTTTGGGTATGTGTTTATTTTTTTCATATATGAGCTAATTATTTGTTTGTAGAACTAAGGAAGTAGTTAGATATGTAAATGCAAATGAATTATTTAGTCAATGACCAACATACTACATGAAAAAAAAAAATGTCAATTTTAGAATCTTAGATATAGTAGCAATGTCAAGGTAATTTCATTGTCGTGTTTTAAGGATTTTAGTTTCCTGTACTTTTTATTTATTTATTTATTTATTTTTGAAATTTGCTATAAAATTTATGCCATATATATCTGGTTATAATTGATAATTGAAAGGGAGATTTAGTCTGATTTTAGGACTGCAATTAACTTCAAAATTCTCTTCAAATCTTTGTATCTTTCTTTAGAGGCATGTACATAGGGATGGTAATTTCCAATGCGAGATGATTTTAGTGCGAATAAGAATCTAAAAAAAAAAAATTAAAATAAACTGAGTTAGGTTGGATTGAATTTCAAGTTACTCGAGTTACTCGATTTTGAATTCTTGGGTCACACGGCTTGATCCCACTCAAACCAATTCTAGTTTAACCAAATAAAAATGTTAATTATTAATTGTGAATCTAATTGGTATTGGTGTAGTTTAAGTAATTTCAAGGGGGTAAAGAAGTAAAATGGAGAGAAGAAATTGAAATCTGTAATTACCTCTTCTCTCCATTCTCTCCCAGAATTCACAAGTCACAATAAAAAGTATCGCAAAGAAAAATGCTCTCTAGTAATTTGAATTTGCTTATACCCTAATCTGTGTTGATAATGGTTTAGGAAAAGAGGCCTTGGTATATTTAAAGAAAAAGTTTAATTATCTTCACTTTTTCTCGACCAATAAAGGCCAGTAAAAGAAAATGAATCTCCAAGAACAATTATTTTGAATTAGGTTGATAGATTGAGTTGGCTGAATCAATTGAGTTGGCTGAATCAATTCCATAAAAATCAGGTCCATCTAAATGTGACTTGATTCTCATCAAGTCAGAATACAGTTAGTCGTTGCCATATTATCATCAGGTCGAGTTAGATAAAATTAAGAAAATTTATTTTATACCCCATCCCAACTTGATACAAGCCCACTCAACCCATCTGAAACTGAATTTCCACCTTTCATACAACTTAACATATTTACTAGGAATTCATTTACCTTTGTATCATCTAATTATTGAAAAATTTTATTTAAAAAAAAAAAAAAGAGTGTAAACCCATGGGAACATGGCACATTACTCGTGGGGAACAATGAAATAGAGAGATCTTGATTAGTGGTCCACTTAGAGATGACCTTAATAAACCCTATTAAGCTGGACCATTAGAGCACTGTTAGGGAACATAACCACATGGATATCTTGTAAGTGTTAGTTATATCACAACTGAACTAATTAATTATCCTTTGTCTTGTCAAGTCCCATAACCTGATCATGACTACAAAACGATGAACTTTACTACCACTTAAATATTACTATATATAGAAATTTAAAATCTCAAAAACAATCATTAGTCGTTAAACCCTACTCCTACGATGTGATGCAACACTCTTTAAACAAGTTACACTACCTTAACCACACGTAAATATTTAATAATCGCGGCTTAATCGCTGTTTAAGTTGGTAAAAACAGTGAAGAAAATTGACTTTAAGAAGAAGATAACAATTTTTATTAAGTTGTTAATCACATCCATTATCTAAAGGCTAAAGCCCTTTAACTCAATCAATTACTTAAAAAAGCTATGTCGTTGAATTGCACCCTTTGTCCCCCAACCTAAAATAATTACATACATGCTTTTATGCTTTGTAGTGGGAAAATGATGGAGGGCTTTCTTCTCACAAAAAAATGATAGCCCTTTATTTAAAATCTATGGGAGAGAGCTTATGGATCCTAAATGAACTATTTAAGATTCTAATTGTGGGGGGTCCTCTTTAGTTGAGTCTTGTCAATCAATGGAAGTGGGCATTTTTACATGTCTAATTTTAATTGGTGATGGCTTGGGAATTTAGCCTAAAGGTGTCATAATAAGATTTAATTAGTGGGGAAAGGGTTAAAAGGGACTTGATACAAACATTTCAATGTATCAAATCTATCTCAAATCAACTCAATTAGTATTTAGTAGGGTCACTCACCTATAATTTCATGTTTTGATGTGTCTCAACCACCCCCATGTGTCCATGCCTTTTTTGTCCATGGAAACTCCATGAAATTTCTATAGACTTTCGTGTTTTGAAATACGGGCTTCTTTTTCTAGGAAGGCCCATTGGAAAAATGAGCAAGAGTAGACTAGAAAAGTTTGGTTTTTACTTCTTTCATGGTGAAACTTTTGAGTCTAATAATTTGAAATCAATGAGTTTCATAAAAAAATAAAATAAAATAAAATAAAATAAAATAAAATAAAATAAAATAAAATTTGAAATCAATGAGACGCATTATAATTTGAAATCAATTTGGATCTTATTAGAATTTTCTAACCTTTTTAATCTATTTGATTATTTGTAATTGAAATAGGCGAGTGAAATATTGAATTAAACAATTTGATAGTTAACAATCCGAATCCGATTTTTTATAATATTTTTCAATTAAAATTATAATTTAATATTGTCGATGGCATTATACTTAATAGCGTAGAAATTTATATGTTTTTTTAGGTATTTTAGTTAATGAAATAGTTCAATTATTTTTAATATAGTTATTGTCTATTTTGATCTAGGTTGAGTTTTCTTATTAGATTTTAGATTTATGGGACCCGGACATGGTATTAATGACACACATAGGATCTTAAGTCAGATTCAAATATAAAAATTGATAATTGAATTTGGATATAAATTATCTTGATTTAATTCAAATCTGAGACACTAAATATTCTAGTTCCACCGGATCACATAGTCCTCTACTCAGGGATAGTGTCTCAACGCTTTGGCTAAAGCTCCCATTTTTGTCATAATTGAATTTTTACTTCAATAAATATTTCGTCTCTTATTTCATATGTATATACGTACATATTTTTAAAATGAAATGAAAGAGAAATGTCTGCTAGAATAAAGGATTTAAGATGGTCTATCTCAATGCCTTGCTGCGTCTAAGTGGAGCAAGGTCAACAGAAAAGGACACAAAACTCTTATAAGTCATTCACAACTTTGACATTTTCAAGATAGTTGTTTTACCATTTTGTCCGATTATTATAAGAACATTTGAACTGAAAAGTTCTGAAATTTGTGAATATTGGGCGAATCAAACAACAAAAGCACATAAGTGAACTATCCGATGTTATGCCAATAGCCACTTAAATTTATTTCTTGAGTTGCTTTCTGAATGTCGGGCCACCAATCACAACGAACATATACATACCCACTAACATTATACGTTGGGTAAGCCCAATCAATGAACTAGTAGTCCAAACTCCCAAATGATTCATCTTACCAAATTAAGCCCAACTCATATATCCAGGAAAAAATAGAAGAAGCCCAATTATAAGTCTGTGAAAGTTTGCTCAAAGTACTCTTAATTCAACCCATGAAAAACGTCGGCCGAGCTTAGCAACATGGGCTTACAAGCAAGTGGGGAGTTAAAATGCTTAGACATTGGGCTTAGCAACATGGGTTTATATTGCATTAGGCTGGGCTCATAGAGCAGCGAAAATCTCTCTTCAATGGAAGAATAATAGGCCAGTGCTTCCTGACCTGGCAAACCACCTAGGCAAGTGATTGATCCCATGATCAACCTAGAATAATTGGTCAGGTCAATTGTCAACTTATTCATTTTCATTATCAACACACACACACACACACACAAAGTAGAACCGTATTCATTTTCTACTCAAAAGAGCTCCCTAACCATATGAAACGGGAGCAACAGCTAATTCCCATATTAAGACTCACTTAACGAACATTGGTGTCATTTGTACACAAGAAAATGTTTAAAGCGCACACAAATCCTACATGAGCAAACATGCCATGCAGGTTTTCTAATATTAAAGGAAAATCTGGGTAGCTCATGAATATATATATATATATATATATGAAACGAGGGTATTTTACTCGATTTAGTATAAATATACTATATGTATATAATATGCTAAGTTTTATTTTAGAAATAGATTTTCAATTTATTTGGATCAAGTACCGATCATGTTGTTAGATCGATTGTTCTGTAATTTTTCAAACAAATAATATGTTTAAATTTGACTCAATTGCTTGGAGATGAACTTTGACAAGTGATTTTCTTTTCCTTTTTCTTTCTCTTTCTTCCCCCCTCAAGTACTTTGATTTTCTAGGTTGTCGTATTAGGAATGTGGGTTTTATTTTGTATTAGGTTTCCCTAATTCTAGGATATCATTCTTACTCATGTAAATATGGGTGTTTTCAAATTACTCAAGATATACTTTTAAACTCATGAAACTTGTGATATTTGTGAGACACTTGTTTTGAATTGTGATCTGGGTGATACAATAGGATGAGATCGCAATGTTTTTGATACTTATGATTGGTTGTATGCAGAGGGGTTGTTAGTTCAGTAATCAAGATTCAAGGTTATCTTGTATTGGTAAATTTCTCTCATAGTCGAATTTAAAACTCTCGTAGATGAGGATATTTGTTGAACTATGTAGGTTTCTATGTTTCTTTATTTTCTAGTTGTCAATTACTATTTTGTTGTCCACAAGATGTAAACAATTAGTGGCAATGTGTCAAGTGGCAACATGAGACTAATTCATTAGCAATTATTCACAATAGTGACAAAGTTGTCAACAACACACGTATAGTGACAACCTTATAGTGATAAAAATCTTGTCTCAAATTATAGTGACAAATTTTATTGTTACTAAATTGTGACTATATATTTGTCACTAATTGTTGTTACTAACAATAAATAGCACTTGTTTTGTCACTATTGAACTATATTGTGGAAAAACAAACATTTTTATCACTATTGAACCATATTGTGAGAAAAACAAACATTTTTGTCACTTAAACAATATTATTAGTGACAAAATGAAAGCTTATGAATTAATTCATACTATTAACGATAATTTTCATATTGTCGTCTAATTTTTCTTTGCTGCTAATATTATAATTTTTTATACTAACTAATGAATTCAGCAAAAATAAAATTTGGTACGTTAATCGCTTTCATAATAAAACCCAATATAACATGACCCACAAAGTAGGTTAAAAGTAGATCCATATGTGACTAAATTCCAAGAACAAGATTAACAACTATTATAAAATAAACTAGTTGAAAATGGGTTGGTTAATGGAGATTAGAGAGTCCTGTCGTTTGAAGTCGTCCTAAAGTCGTTTTGACAGTTGACGTCTCTCCTATCATGTTAACCAACTTTTCCTTATTTTATTGCTCATGTCGTGTAATGAAATAATATAAATTTAAGCAAAAGCGTGTTTTACTACACAACAAGATGTTATACGCAAGTGAACAATATGTTACAGCCAAATTCAAGGCTTTTTTCAATTAATTATGGAGGAAATGCATACTTTAACGGCCTTCAATTTATGACCATGGTGAATTGGGTGTAGAATACAATTGCTAATGTTTGTATGTACTAGTATGAAGTTATAAAAAAGTTATCTTACTAATATAATGTTAAGTTTTAAAATATTAAATATATGCCAAAAAAATCAAGATCTTATAAAGTTTGTTCAGATGGTGTTTCTCATTGCTTTAGATAGCATCCAACTTCTAATTATTGAAAAGCGATTTATAGAATGTTTGGTAAAATAACTTTGTGCTTTTTTAAAAGTGATTTTAAATTAAAATTAGCCAAAATCTAAGGTGTTTTTGGATTTTAGCATTAGAGTTTGGTTGGTTTTAACTTAAAATTGCTTTTCCAAAAGCACGAAGAGGGCATTTGGCATTGCTGTGAGAGCAACTTATAGCTACTGAAAAGTGATTTTAGCTTTTGTTTTTCGGTTAATGTTTTTTTATAAAAATAATTTATTACCCTCATTTTTATAATTTAAAATTTAAAGATTTAATTAAGTATCTAGATAATCACTTTTTTGGCAAATACTACTAGCAACTTTGTCGTATATTTTAACTTTTAATTATAAACACTCTCAACTTTTACTAATTATTTTTACAACTAACTTTTCAACTTCTATATATGAAAACCATTTCTTTCCAAAGCAAAGGTAATGCCAAATACCCATCAAATGGGTTTGATAAAATTATGTTACTTTTTCTACAAACACGAAACACCCACTATTATCTTTTTAATAGCTTTTTGCTTTTAATTTCAAACATTCTTAAATTTTATTATTAATTTCCCAACTTCTTTAAATAAAAATTACTTTTCTTTTAAAGGAAATTTTTTTATACCAAATATCCACTTGATAAATCGGAGACGATAGTCGTATAGCATAAAAAACTCAGAAGAATGATTTGTCACATGTTTGAAAAAAAGTTGTGTTCTTGTATTAAATAACAGTACATACATACAAACCAAATGTTTTTGTATTACTCGTAGCTGCCAAAGTGATTAATAGTAGTATCATGCGTGTAACGAACAGTCAGGGATGATCCAATTAAACTTGAGGTGATGATCGGTTTAAAGTTGGTGAGCAGAGGTCCATTTCAAAGAGCTGGAGAGTCTTTTAAGTGCCTCAAACAGTGCTGCGAGAAAATGACTTCGAAGAACCCACACAAAATTGACACCCACTTTGTTCTCTTCACCCAAATGGATTTAGAAAAACGACATCGTCTTGATATCACTAATTTTCAAGTTATTTTATTGGGATAATTATCTCAACATTCCCAAAGGTTTACTGTAATTGTCATTGCAACCCCTGTAGGTTAGATTATTGCTATTATTATTATACTACATGTGTATTACAAGAAATCCTCTAAAAGAGTAACAAACATTATAAGTAGACCCCTTATTATTATTATTGAACCCCCTGAAAGTAGAATAAATATTGCAAGTAGACCCTCCACTGCCACCACCTAGCGGGTTCGAAACACTTTACCCTATCAATTGAACCACTTGAAAGTATCATGAATATTACAAGGAGACTCATCACCTAGAGGGTCTACTTGTAATGTTTCTTACACTTTTCGGAAATCCAATTGTTATATATAGGGAGTGTAATGCTAATTATCAAATCATGGAATTTTTTTTATAATTATACTGAATTTTAGGGGTGTTTAGTTAATTTTCACTTTTCAATATGGACCAAACTAATATATATGATCCACAAACATAACTTTAAAACCCACAATTGAAATAAATTAATATCCCAACAAAAAATATTATAAACAATATATTTATGCCGGCCAATAGTTTTTATATGTTTAAGATGAATCAAGAATAGTTTAATTTGGTTCAGCCAAAGATTAATAAATAAATAAATAAAAGAAGAAGACTGCATATTTGAAACCGATGGGCCAAAATAGAAGGATAATTTTGCTTCAATCACCAAACGTTATTGTTCATTCACTTTAATATATATTTGCTTCGTCCTCCTTTTTCCTTTTTTTTTTTCAAAAATAGAACTGACTGCATCCAACTTGCCAATATAGTGTTTGAATACAATATTTCGAAATTTAGGGTATTCGTGACATTCATGCAGCATCAACTAATAATGACATAGAATTAGAGACTTGATATACTTAACAAATATCTATGTAATGAAATAAAATATGAAACACGAATTCGAATAGAAGATTCAAGAGTAATCATCCGTATTTTATTAACCCACGTAATTTACAAAAAGCAAACTTTGGTCTAGCTTTCATGATTCTTACAGGACCAAGTTTAAGGGAACTTTTACTAAACCGTCCAACCACCAATGTCCTAACTAGCGTGTTTGATTTTGAATTTGACCTTAAACTTTCCAATTGAAAAATGTGTAGATATTACGAATAAAAGAAATAGAAAAAACAGGAAAAGGTCGTAAATTAATTTACACTAACAAAACAAGAAGAATAACTGAGAAATAGACGTGATGAAAAATTATCACTAATTATACACCTTGTGCTAATATTTATAAATAATCATTTAAAATACAAGTCCCTCTAAACTATTGTCGGATAAAAAAAATTCATTGTCACTCATTAGGTATCATTATTTATTTTTTTTAGAAAAATAATTACTTTCAATTGTATATTAATATCATTGCAACATTATATTTTAAAGGTCATACGTATGACTAAATACAATCCAAATAATCTAAACTATCATTCGGCAGATAAAAACTATCATACGGTAGACAAATACCTACACGCTACTGGTGGGACTCAAACCTTACACATCTAATATGATAGAAGCAGTGCCATTGTATTTAAAGAAAGGTGGCAGGTATCATTAATTTTAATGTACTATAACTTGCTATCAATACAAGATTTGTAACAAATTGTACATTAATATTTAATTTTTTTAATTGTTTTGTTTTATAGTGTGAACCTAGAATAAACCAGAAAGAGGCTTATCTTTATCACGAATATACTAGAAAACTTAGACACGTTTTATATTATTAAAATAATTATATTGGGGAATAATCTGTCAACATAGCAGCCCAAATATTAATTAAAAAGAAATAGTTAACTGACAGATAAGGAGGCTTGTCCTTATTCTCACCTGAGACTCCATTTCTCAAATTTTCAATTTCTTTTTGTAAATACATAACATAAGCAAACTATTAAATTAATTTTCTTTAATAATAATTTATATATTATATATAAAGTATGAGAGGCAAAATGCAGTCTTTTAATGATATGATTTCATATATTAAAATATCCTTAATTTTAACTTGCTCTATTAATCATTTATAACCTAATTTTTTCTCAATATTAATTATGTATGCATTTTGTTAAAAATTTAATCACATTCTAATTATTAAATACATAAAGTATGCATTATATTTTAAAATATATAATATTTTATTTATTATGCATACACATTAAGTATGCAATATATGCTAATAAGCTAATAATTAGTTACGTTCTTTAATCAAAATATTGCCAGCAACAATTAAGAATTTATTATTCTATGCATTGATAATTAGTTGTAAAATTAATTATGTGCAATACAAAAATATAAATTGGAAATTTACAACTGTTATTGCTGTAGGCATTCCTACTTTAATTAGCAAGAAATCCTGAAATTAGCATTAAAAGGAGGCACTAACCATAATCCGATTAAATTACCAAAAGCATCCATAATTGAATTTCCGGGTTGTCCAAAACCCGACAAAATCAGACAACTGTTGCCCGAAAATTATTAGCCCGTTAACCACAAATGGTCCCATAATAAAGCTTGTCACTTTTGCAGTGACAGCACCTATATTCCCATTTTTATTCATATTTTCAAGAATTTAATACGTTTAATGTATTATTACTATTATTAAAGGTGATTTTTCTTTTTTATTTTATTTTATTTTATTGAACAGATCATCAATCATGTGAAATATTTCAAGGCCACAGTGGTGTGGTTCTACTTTCTTCAGTGTGTTTTTGCTTTCTGCTCCTTTATTTTTTTGTGGGTTTTTGCCAACCATATCATTCCTTTCTTTTCCAGTTTTGTACTTCTATTTTTCATTTTTATTTTTCTTAGTTTTCTGTAATATTCTTCTTGATTCATGGCTACTGAGACTGTTGTATCGGATCACTCTGCACCCTCTGAGGTATGTTTGGTTTCTGCTGTTCTTCTCATGATTTTTAGTCTATAATAACTTTTGAAATTTTATATGTTTACAAACTGATCCTTATTATTTGTCTCTTTGTTGTAACCTTAAGT
>JACFYI010001029.1:205198-225304 GCA_014898755.1 Handroanthus guayacan
TTTTTTTTTTTTTTGTTGTTATATAGGCATAGTAATTAGCTATTTTCCCTTTTCTTACATAGTCACATTCTATCGCGATAGGCCCATCCGACGTTGAATTTTGTGCTTTGTGGGGGGACAAAGTACGCTGGAAAATATTTCCGAATTTGTACAAGTATATTTTTCTTGCATTATTTAGGATGCGGGGCCCAAGAGAATACAAACCGTTTGGTTACCATTATCGAGTTTAAGCTTCTGATAAATGAAACGGTTCCTCGTCGTAGCAACTTTTCTTGTGCCACTATTTATTCTGTTTCGTATTTTGTTGTTTTAGATAGGAGACATTTTTCCACTATTTCTTTCTTATAATGGTTGTTTTTTGAGTTGGATTTGTCACTATTTTGACTAATTTTTAATGTTTATTTTTTTGTAATTAAATATTGTTAAACTTTTAAATATTGAGATTAATTGTAGAGTTTAGTATTTTTAATTGATCATTTTTTAAATCGGAATTAGCTTATTTGTTATTCTATTTAGAAAGATTGTTAAAGTAACTAACAATATAGGGATAGTTTGATTGAGGAGATATTAGCCCAAATTAGCCACCCCAATCTTCATTAGCTCATGTTTGTTTCCCCAATTAAAGTGATGTGGGTACTAATGCTTGGCTCAACACCATATGTTCGGATTGGATTTCTTATTTTAAAATGGTATTTCACTTCTCATTCCATGTTTCAAATACATTTCACGTGTGTTAAATATTTCTTTATAAAAATATTTAATAATAAATATAATATACATAGCATGTGTTTAAATGCATGAAACAAGAGATGCAACACTATTTTAGAATAAAGGATCTAATCTGTTAGGTGTCATACTCAGCTTGATGAGACACTAGATCTTGTGTCAAATTGTTGAAAATGGACTGAAGATTGGAAAGTGAATTTACGTAAAAACCCAACAAAAATCATGTGAAAATTCAAATTAGAATAATATAATTTGTACTAATAGCCACAATCAAAAAAAGATTACAATTGTAGCAAGATTATGGACTTGTCTAATCCCACATCAAGCAATTGATTGGGTTGATCCAGCTAGCCTACTTTTGTGGTCTAAACTTTGTTGGGTCGATTAGGTTGGATTCATCACCTCCACTATCAGACAAATCTTAAAGATATTAACTTTTTGAGGCAGATGAAGAATTATTTCATTAGCATCAACTATCAAAAAGAAAAGGTAAATTGAGGGGAATTAATGGAAGTGGAGAGCTGCGAAGACTTGTTCCCTACCCATATGTATGTGAACTTCAATGCTGCAATCGATTTTCTTGATTTAATTGGGCATGATGTGTATGATTAGAAAATATAGGCCCCAAAAAGTGATGTGCGAATATCAAGTATATTGTATTTGATCGAATGTAACAGCTTCGAATCTTATCTTTAAATTTATATTTTATCTTCTATTTTATCGAACAAACTAATGCCAACTGTATTTAATGTTTCTTTACAAAAACATAAGGTTACCGATGCATTATATTTGATATGCATCCATGCAAAGGAATAAAATATGAAATATGAACTGAACTAGAAGATCCAAAGTGAAATAATGCATTTGCATTGGTATTATAAGATAAACAGACTTTTGTTCTTAATTTATTTGATTGATTATTAAAAAAATATATAAAATATTCAAAATTGCCATATGACTTCAACGTGTATATATTTCTACCAAGGTCTTAGGTGTGCTAGGCATTTTTTCCTTTGTTTTTTTTTTATTCCAATTTTGTTTTCTCTTTGTTTTATTTTATTCCAGTTTTGGTTTTTCTTTTTCCTTTTATAGTGGCAACAACGTCTCATTATCCACATGAATGCAATTAGGTTAGTTCTTCAAAAATTAGGTATGTGGGTTTTGTAACAATCATTTTTGTGCATGACTAACACGGTGTTTGGATAAGCTCAAGCTCTTCGAATATGTCATGAAATGTTTTAGAGCCCATAAAATATAACAAAATATTTAATAAAATTTTTTTAAAAAAAAAAATAATGAGTTTTAAAAATAAGATGTCAAGATTTTATAAGCTCTTTTTTTAAGCATATGCTTGAATTTTAATCATTTTAATTACAAAATTATTTTTACTAACATCTTCTAAATTAAAAGTTCTTATTCTATCCAAATACTTAAAAAAACCTTGTTTTTAAAGTAAAATCTAATCTTATATATATTATAAGTTCCAAAAATATCTTATTAAGATATAAGAACTTATAAGATGTTTTAAATAAGCACAGAGGAACACCCACTAGATAAATTAGCAATTCATGCAGTAAATCAGTTTTTTTTTTTTTTCTTTTCTTGTTTTAGAATTATTTAGCATTATAATATAATATTAAATTAGTGATTTACAATTAATACTATATATTGAATATGTCAAATAAGCAACCAAACCCATCCAAAACGACACCAATAACATCACATCCGATGCTAGCTGTTGCGTGGAAATGAATATGACTCACGCATTTCCAACACGTGACTCAACCGATTTTTCAAATATTGAAAATTTAAAAAAAAAAATGCGAATGTATTCGACAATATTTGTTACAGTTGGCATTTGAATGTTTTGAAAATTTTGTGGTTATTGAGATTTTCAAAAAATAAAATTAATCAAAATGCAATTTCTTTTGTATTGATGTAACACTGTCTCATCAAAACTCCTTTTCAAAGGTCGAACCTGATCTTTCATGTCATAGTGAAACTAGCTGGATGCGATAATGGGATTTATTTTAATGACAACGTGAAAGTTTCGTGACCCTAGAGGTTAGAAGTCATGCATTCAGATTCCTATCAGCATATGGGCTTTGAGTTTGAAGATTTACTTTTTCTACGATATCTTTGTAGTAGATGGTGAGAATTTTTCTTTGATAGCCATTAACGTATTCATGCATTAAATAAATGTTATAATCACTTCTGAAAAAAATTGATATTACAATTAATTAAGATCCCAATGAATATTAATCCAATTTCGAATTAGAATTATAGGAAATTAAAGGTTCAAATTAGGTTTATTGATTGACCCAAGAAATAAAATCCAAAAGGCCCTAAAAATAGAAAGTCCATTGTAATGCAAAATTATTGAAAAGGATTATCACATCTCTTGCTTTCATCTTGTGACATCAAGTTATTCGTATGCATATGTTTTTAAATGAATTTCACAGAGATTACTAAACAGCTGAGTGTAACATGAATTAGGTAAACTGATATTATATTTTGAATAACATATATTAATTCCTTTTTTTTTTTTGTGTACAATCACAAAAATAAAAATATAAAATTAGTAACAAAAATCAAAACTTTGATCCACACATGCATCGACTGTGAAAATCAAATTTACCTTCTAGAATTATGTAGCCGACAAATTAAGTTAATTGTCACATTTTAAAATGCAAAACCAAGTCAATACTCATATTGTCGACAAATACTCTCTTCGATCTCTCTCATTTGACATGAAAATTTTTTACGTATTTTATGCAATATTAATCTACAAAATTCATTAAAAATTATTTAGTTAAATAATATTACCCAATAATTAAAGAAGGTGATTGTTTTTAAACGTCCACAACATGGAGTTTTCATAAACAAATCAATCACAAAATTAACAAAACATTTTATAACTTTTCTGGTCCAACAGGAATATAATTCAAGTGGAGCGACGTTAAAACAAACATGATTTATGTCACATTCTGTGAATATATCCAGTTCAAATTCAACTCTCGAAGAAGTAGTTTCGAATCCAGCATCGATCCTCGTCTTCTTCTTCTTTTTTATTTTTAGAAAAGCTTTTTCCATAGAAGTGTTGGGGTGGTTGGGTGAGAGTATAGGTGAGACAAGTCAATTCTCATGCCAATTTTTTCTCTAGGACATTTTAAGTAAACATTCGGATATAGTTCTTAATCATTGCCCTTTTCTTTTCTTTTCTTTTTTTCATTTTTTCTTATTAAAATCATTTTTAAATCCAATTAATTAAGTAGTGGAGATTGTATTATACGCGCCAAGGGTAGGTTTTGACGCGGAATTTTTCTGATGCCTCTCCCAAGTCCCAACCAGTTGTAAGATAAGGTACAGTGCATTTTCCTTGTGTTCCCTGCATTTTCACGAAAATTCTTTTCCATAAAATTATCTTCTCATTTCTTTATTTTATTTCTCAATAATAATAATAATATATTAAAAATTATTATTATTATCATCCCCACAACTTTAATATATTATCCTTCTGATTGATTCTAAGAACAAGCACAGAAATGGATCCTATTCCATGCACTTTAATAATTAAAAATTGTTTTTAAAAAAAATTAATTTTTAATCATTGACATTTGATAGTGTCCATTTCATCAGGAAGTGTGTGGTACTGATATATTATCCTCTTCTGTGCCTCAATCATTTTAAGCATTTGAAATTTAATTTGTGGGTTTAGTTCTACTCATTCAACTTAATCATGATGCCTTTTGGTAAGTACTTTCCCATCAAATGACTAACTTTAAGACCCACTTTTTGAAAATATATATATAGCTTAACATTGTTTCTTCTAATTGCTTGCTTTTTTTTAAATCAAGTCTTGTAATTGGGACCATTGGTTTTGTTTGTATGATCAATAATTATAACTAATACTCATACTTATTGTCCATATACTGACTTTTTCCGTACAAATAAAAAACACGTATAATATATGAAAGTACTGAAAAAATATAATTATAAAGACAGATAAGAGATAATTACCTTAACAAGCTTAAGGTTTGACCTGATTGTGAAAATACTTTTTATGATTTTTGAAATCATAATAACACATCATATCATTAGTTCAAATAATTAAAAAAAAAACATAATGGATTATGTGTACCATTATGAATAGATTCCCTTAAGGGAGTGCATGTGTAAATACTAGGTACATGCCATACCCTTACTCATTTAAAATTTGGAATGGTACGAATAGTGTCTCTTTCTCATCAACAATGATTGATAAGGATGAAAATAGGCCAGACTGCCCATCAAGCGCCTACAACAGTAGCCTGGCTTAGCCCCTTAAGGGAGTGCATGAGTAAATTACTAGGTACACACCGTACCCTTACTCATTTAAAATTTGCAATGGCATGAATGGAGTCTCCATATCATCAATAATGGTTGGTAGAGATAAGAATAGGTTAGGCCGCCCATCTGGGGCCTACAACAGTAGCGTGGCTTAGCCTACTAGCAAAATACACTAGGTTAAAGCTAGTTATAATAATAATGTCATCTTGTGTATTTTATTGATTTATATAGAAATATTATAATTGCCAGTTCTTTTGTGTAATATTGATTGTAGAGTTTTTATGTCTATTAGCCTAGTAAAAACTTAAGCCTATTAAAGTCTGAGCCTATTTTAACGTAGACCTATATAAAATTTAAGACTAATCAAAATCTTAATAGAAATAGGTTTTTCCAAACTAGACCTAGGCTTTAAAAAATTTTAAAAAGTCTAAGTCAGGCCTTAGAAAAAGTCTATGTTATGTGATAGACTAAACTCAAGCTTATAATTTATATAATGGGCTTGATCTATTTAAACGAAAGCCTAGCCTAGCTTTGCTCATCATTCATGCCCCTAGTGATTTAGGTATATATATGAGTATTTTATCTTTTCTTTCGACATGGGTAGGGTATTATTACGAGCATAAGAGGCTGCCTTAGAGATAAACATGAAAATGATCAGTAAGTATTGATGATTGATCATAAGGTTCTTTTTTTAAATTTTTTTTTTTCTTTTTCTCCTCCCGCTACATTGACTATAAGACTTACAATTCTTTTTATAATTAAATATGTCAACCTTAATATGAGTCCCTTAGTCCTTAATCAATCATAGAGAACACTTTTGAAAAGTTCAAGATCCTCCTCGTGAGAGCGCAATTCACTTTTCAATTATATATATGCGAGTACACGAAATGGCAGTGAGGGAGGGGGCATTACTCATTTAAAATTTGCAATGGTATAGACAGAGTCTCTATCTCATCGATAATGATTGGTAGGGATGGAAATAGGTCAGACAACCCCGTCAAGGGCTTACAACCATAGCTTGACTTTGCCTGTCAGCAAAATATGCCAAGGCTAGTCATAATAATAATAATATCATCTTGTGTGTTTTCTTGATTTAATTGAGATATTATAATTGTCAATTCTTTTGTGTAATATTGATTATAGAGTTTTTAGGTATATTAAAGCCTAGAAAAGACTTAAGCCTATTAAAGTATGTGCCTATTTAGAGCGTAGATCTGTATAAAATTTAAGTCTAATTAAAATCTTAATAGAAATAGGCTTTTCAAGCTAGGCCTAGGCTTTACAAAATTCTAAAAAGTCTAGGTTAGACCTTAAAAAATAAATTTAAAAAAAAAAGCCTATTTTAGATAATAAGCTAAACTTGGGGATACGGTTTATATAATCAGCTTGATCTATTTGAGCCAAAGCGTAACCTAGCTCAGCTCATTATTCTCCCCCCCTAATGATTGGGTATGTGTATTAATATTCTATCTTTTCTTTGGATTTGGGTAGAGTATTATTTTAGTGTAAAAGACTGCCTTTGATATAGATATGAAAATGAGTACGTATTGATGGTTGACCATAAGGTCCTTCTCCCTTCTGTTTTATTTGTTTTTTTTTTCCCTCGTTAAATTTACTGTGAGATTCTTAACAATTCTTTGGATAATTAAATATATTAACCTTAATTTGAGTCCCTTAGGCCTTAATTAATCATAGAGAACACTTTTGAGAAGTTCAACATCCTCCTCGTGAGAGCACAATTCATTTTCAATTATCTATATGTGAGCACACGATATGGAAGTGAGAGAGGGAGGATTAATCAATTAAGTTAGTTATTCGCCGAATCAAATGACATGATATGAGACTGATCTGATTGCTTAAAGAATATATTTTGGACCAATGGGATCGCATAAATTAATAAAGCTCGAATAACTTATTACACAAAATTCAATACTTTTTAGCATTAAAAATCCATATGTTAACTAAAAGAATCTAAACTTGATTTATTATGTAATCAAAGTGTATATGAAACCAAACTCATGAATTAATCTTTCAATCTTTTCTCAGAGACAATTTACTACACCAGAACAACTTTATTGCATCATTAAATCAATCATCAATTACATAAAAAATTAATATTAAGTACAATAACTAATAAACAAATATGTAAGTCTACCATTTAATTGAAAAATAAATTCGAATCCTGACCTCTTGACTAGAGATGCCTTCACTTTATCACTTAATCTAGTGTCTCACTAGCCGATAATATGAGATGAAAGGTATCGATCCCAACTTCTCATATACTAAGCTTTCAATCTCAATAGCTTGACTTATTTTAAGTTATATCTTTAAAGGCTTCAAAAAAAATTAATTTATTGGACAATCTATGCTCATTATAATATAAAGTTATTACTTCAAGATCATGAATATTTTATGTTTTCTTCTTCACATAGGTAATATATATAATTAGTGAAAACTATAATTACTAATAGTTAGGATAAGTGCAACTAATTATTACATTATCATAGAACACTCTAATTAGGTCAATCAAGTACATTCTTAACATATGCTTCATGCGATACATGTCTTTATTTATCAAAAAGAAAATGCCATATATGTCTTTCTGGCCGACAATTTATTGATGGAAGGTTGAGGATTCGGTGAAGATCGTGCTATGGGCATGGGCATTTACGAGAATAAGCTAAAATTTTCATTGAAGATAAATTTTGATGCGTTGTATTGACAAAAAAATTAATTAATAGGTGATAATTACCTTAAGACCTTTTAAGATTTAAATTAATCATAAAAATATTTTTTGTGATTTGAAAAATTAAAATAGCGTCACCGCATATTACAATTAGATCACTTGAAAATATAATAAATTGATTGAAACATTACAAATAGACTCACTGTTAATTTAATAAACAACTGAAAATATATTATTTGTAATTTTTCACACTACATGAATGTTTTTGTAATTTGGACAAATCTTCTGAGTTGTGAGAATAATCATCCCAATAAATTAAAAATATCTATCTACTATTTTATAAAGACATAGTTCATGAAGATAATCTCTTCTTGTTCAAATGTAATGTATGCCTTTTAGCACTTAGACAAAACTACTCTCTGCCGTGATCTTCCTCCAGTTTTTTTACTCTTGTCTAATGTAGGTTTAATGGCTAATCTTTTTTTTTAAAAAGAAATGATTACATTTAATCATACATCAGTTTATAATATGAATACATTTTAAAGATCAAATATATAAACTAGATAACAATTCAAATAATCTAAACTACTATTTGGTAAACAAATAACTACTATACGGTAGACAAATACCCAATACTTTCGATGGGATCCGAACCATGCACCTCTACTATAAAATGATGGAGGCGATGCCATTACATCCAAAGGTTAGTGACAAAATTAATTAATGGCTAATCTCACTTAGACAAAATGCATATTAATGGTGGCCTCCATGTGATAGACATCACGTCCCTTTTAACGTAACCTACTTTAGTTGTAATTGATACTTATAATTTTGAAAAATCTAGAGAGGCTTCGTCCTTTTCGTTTTTCTTCTCTTTTCCCAATAAATGAACCAAACTTTCGTTGAAATATTGGTAACTAATCCTTAATCTCTTAAGCTCTACCTAAAATCATTGTCAATTCATTTCGAGCCCAAAATATACGTCCACATCAATATGAAGGGTTTCATACTTCTCTGGTGTAGAAAATGGACACGTGGTAATGTGATATCGATGCATTACTTGATGTTGAGTCATTTCTTGAATAAAATATTTAAAATATCTTACACCTTTTGCATTAAATTCCTCACAAGTCATAAGTAGTAAGAGGTTTGTATTAAGATTTTGTTGAAGTTCATGGATTTCTTTTGTCCTTTCCTCAAGGGGGAAAAAATATGTAACACTATTAAGTTCCCAAACTGGGTCTAGCATCCATTTCAAGGGCAACTAAGGCTTATGTCACATTAGTAAGTAAAATCATCTAAAAATTGAATTCGTGACTAATCCAACTTTTTTCTCTAACTCATGATTTAAGATCTCCTTAAATTAAAAAAAAAAAAAGAAAAAAAGAGGGGGAGAAGAAGAAGAAAAGAAAAGGAAAAGGAAAAGGAAAAGGAAAACATTTACATTATTTACGTTATGATATCACCCATATTCTTGACCTTAAGCACAACCAAAGTACAATACATATTCTTTGGCGGGTCCAATCTCGATAAACAACAATTATAATTAATCATAATTTCTCTGACAAAAAAAAAAAAAAAAGTAATTATGGGGCTCTTTAGCATGCTGTATTAGGTTTGCCATGCTAGCTTACAGTTTTACTACATTGTGAAAACATATAAATTAGTTTTTGGTTTGATAGTCCTTAATTATTAATCTATGGGCAATATTAAAATAATATATTTGTATGTCTAATTAAATGCTAGTTAATCCCTACTAATATGTGACTCCTAAATTTAAGATATAATATCTCTTCTTAAAGTCCATTTCCTCTAGGAAATTGCAATACTAAGAATATTATTAAAATTTTATTATCTCATACTAATTTATCTTGGGGGAGACATGTATAAATAGTAGAAGAAATAGTAAGGATGTGTCTTTGTAGCAAGCTAATTCATTACTAAGTATAGGGCACCAAATGAGTTAGAAGAAGTTAAAATTAGTATAATTCACCTCTGTAATCCCTATCAAAAAATTCCTAAAAATACAGATAAAATGAGTAAAAGGATATATGAGGTCAGGCTAATCAAATCCGAAAAACATGCATTTTCATTGTTTTGGTTGTATAATATGTGTCTCTCAAGCTCTGAAAATATGATATTAATTTGAGTATTGTAGGATTTTATTTATTTATTTATTATTATTATTTTTTTATGAATATTGTAATATTTTACTTTGAATCTTTCTCTACACCTAATAAATGGAACCCAACTTTTTAAGTCAAGAATCCAACATAGGAAGAGTTTACACGCTTGTTCCTATTCCAATTTTACACCACTTCAACGCCTTAACTTTATCTACCACCCAAAAATGAAATAAACAATGACATTCTCTCGTTGTGTAAGCTGTCTCCATCTTAATTTTGCAACAAATACTTTCATCTCTTATGATTTGAATCGCTTATAAAAATTCTTTCTATTTTTTAAAATTACAAATATTTCATTAATATTTTCTCCTTCTTCTAGATTCCACATGTCGTAACTAATGAAACTTTAACAGATTTACCTTAATCGCCGAGCTACTTGTAATTTTAAAAAATAAAGCAAGCTTATTTTTATTTTTATTTTTTTTGTAATTTTTCCCCAAAGTTTTAAAAATGGAGAAGCCTTGTACCACAAAGTCAAGGAACCTCATCTCAATCCACAAGAAAACAATTGGGGATGATGCATGCAACATGTAACATGTAAGTAGCACAAAAGACATGGGATGGGAGAAGTGGATCCCAAAAATCCAATGATCTCTTGCTTTCCACGTGGACCCTCCCATCAATCAGATAGTGATCTCGGTGCACTATAGGAACAACCCCACCACCCCTCCTTTGTCTTCTTCAATGTATCAATGCCAAAGAGAGATTGAAGGAAGTGAAGGAAATTGATTTGGTTTGATATCATCCACCCAAAGCAATGGCCCACGAGAATTGCTAGCCTGTGGGGAGGTGCACGAGGTGGGCCCCCCACGGATTGGACAAAAAGAGCGACTACAGGTGAGGCATGATGTTGTTCACGTGACTCCTTGTGTATTTGTATGTACTTTTTCTTTTCTTTTCTATTTTGTTGGTGAATTATATGGTTGTACATGATTGATTGATAATATTTTGAGATAGACGTATGGAGGTGACACCATATTCTGTTCATCATTTGGGTTATACCTTTGCCTCTTCTTTTTTATTTTCTCTTCCTTTTGGATGCCTATTTTGTGGGTTATTGAGCAGCCTCATTTCTTTGGCATATACTATTTTTTATATATATATAATGTGAGAAGGGTCAAATATAGATATTTTTTATCCATCACTAAATAAAAAGATAAAAACAACTCTATTTATAGAAAATAATGATAAAATATTTTTTTATTTTTTTTTTATTTTTTTTCTATTCTATTTTTTTTTCAATTATTTTTTTTTCAATTTTATTCTCTTTAAATTTATCTTTCGACCATGTTATTTTATATAATAAATTCAAGTAAAAAATTCAATGACTTAAAAATATTTATTTTTAATTTTTTTAAAAAAGTTTTAGGCAGACATATGAAGTGTACCATAATTTCTTAGTATTATTAATTAGACAATAATTAATATTGTCATATTATAAAATAGTGGTGATGGTGATGGTGATAGACTATGACTTATGTATTGGAAATTACGTTATTTGCAATCATTATAAGTAGATAAGATAAGATACTAAAAAAAGGCATTTTGTGAATATCATATAAAACACCTCAAAATAGAGTTGATATTTTACTAATAGTGTGGAGACATAAATATTTCACTTCATTGACACAACGAAGTATATTAATTTTTTTTTTCGAAATATTTAATTGTGAATGAAGTATATATTTGTCATTGATGATGATAAAAAATGCCACTGAATATGGATATTGTCCGATTGCATTGAGGTATGCTGTTTGTATAGCAAATATACCTTGAAAACTAAGAAAAGTAATCTAGTATATCCATTGCCTTAAGTCCCTCGATTCCTCTCGTATGAAACAATACTAACTATCATCATAACCCTAATTGAAGTGCTTGAGAAGGTGCATATGACATAACATCTTCATAGAGCCTAACCATATGGAGATGTGGTTCCATAGTCACGTATTTGAATGGAGGTTTTGGTCTTAAAATCCACAACGAATTGTTAGAGTTGGACCTAATATATAAAGTTTTTAAACACCCTTAACCACTTTTAATGCTAGACAAAAAACATGTTGAACAATGAAAAAAGGCACCCAAGGATATTAACTATGTCAAATCCACCACCGTTTCAAGGGAGGACAACACTGATGTCATTAATCATGTATTCATATAATAAAATATGAAATGAAATATCTCGTAGACTGTTATAATAAATAATTCCAAATAAACTTATTTTCATTTCATAATTCCCAGCTCAAGATGTCCGAATTCAACCTCACTAAACTACCAATACTAAAGAACCCAAACATCGCTGTCCACAGCTACTTTAAATTATAATTTTGAGGTGATAATAGATAATATTGTGTACTATTCACTGATTATAATTATCTACGTATAGGTGAATTTTTAATCGCAATTATTATTAATTTCACTTATATAAAAGATTTGTGCCAAAGTTCATGCAATTATTATCAGATAGGCTGACATAAAATTGAATCCGAATTTTTTTTTATCCGGATATTGTATCAAATTATCAAAATCCTAGTTCCTCAAATATTTAAGCCCTTGCATATTTACTCACAAAGCGTCCTTAAATTTCCATGAATACCACATTTATATACGTCTAATAATAATTGTTAATAATTGATATTCAAAAATAGTTAACTGATAATTTGAATACACAAAATACTAGTTCACAACATTTCTTATCCTTTTTCTCTTTGCGTTTTGATTATAATAAAAAATTTTATAATTCAAGTGACGACTATAGCTCAAGTATAATGGAAAATATTTATTTATATTATTAGATAAATTGTCATATATTTGAGTACAGTCTTCTTTCATGTGTTCCGCAGAAATGACCTCAGTATATGGGGAAAAGAACAATAGAAACGTAAAAAGATAATTTTCTTTCTCACAGTAGCTGTTGCTAGTCTGGCTAACAAATTCATAGAAATACCCCCTGCCGAGCAAATTCAAAAAGACTTCATCTCTGCAAGAAATAATAAAAAAGCTTCAACTATCAACTTTCACACGCTAGTTGTCCTAATTGAGCTTGATATAATTACTAAAATATACTCTAAAATTTTGACAATTACCTTTAGACCCCATTCCATTATTTAAGCTGACTTAAAGTTTAATAGAACATGTATATCAGAAGAAGTAAACCCTCTAAATAGGAAGTTTATTTGTAATGTTTCAATCAGTACTTTAGGTTTTCAAATGGTGTAATCATAAAGTTACACAATTTTTTTAAGTTTTCTATAAGATGAATTAGCTTTATGAGTGTAATGACAATTATCCAAACATTAGGAATGTTACGGTAATTATCTCTAACAAAAACGAACTATTTGTTTCTTCTCCATATTTTCATATATAACATACTTTGGTAACGCAATACAAATATATATATATACATTACATACATATATATATATATATATATATGGCAATACCTTGATAAATCGTTAATGATTGAAGACCAAAACATAAAAACAACCTGAAAACGTGACCTGACATGGGCATAAGTGGTAAGGATAATACTATATTTAAACATGGAAACCACCTCCAAAGTCATCAACTTGTTCAGACAAAAACCATGGTTTTCATGATACTCTCGTACCTGTACAACTCGTTAAATATTGACCGTTCCAGAGATATAAATATAAATAAATACAGGTTCTGATTCACAGATATGGGAACCACAGAGGATAATGTATCTTATTCAGAGTGAGCCCCCACGGTGGTGGCCTGGTGGGCTTGTCCACACATAATTTAATCCTTGTTAATTGCACCCAAGCATGACTAAGTGCTCTCTTGATGCGTCACTCCCATTGTCCTGCACCCTGCACATGATCACTACAAAACATGTATTTCTTTTCTGACAAATTCATATAATTGTAGCCCAAATTTAAGAATGAAATAAAGAACAACAAGCTTGAGTGCTTATGAGCTAAAACGAACCTCGTCTTTTCTCTTGTCGTTTGGTGCACGACAAAATCGTTGATTTATAGTGCTATATTACATGGTAATTTCCCAGTTGGTAATAATGTCAGTGCGCCTACCGTGTAACTGCAAACATGGAGGAGTAGTTAAGAGTGGAAGGCAAATTCGGATTTTCAGATGATCGAAAGTATTTCATGTTTCAAGGTGGTAAAGGTCCACACCTGATTCATCTGCATTAAACTCCATTTATGAACTTATCGTCCACACCTGATTCATCTGCATTAAACTCCATTTATGAACGTTGAGGATAACAATGGAAGTTCAAGCTCCTGCAGTGACAACTGTGAAGCCAACAAGTATCGTACAAAGTAATGCTGTACATGAAAATTTCTTGTAGATAGAATTTATATTCCCAAAGCATACTCGGAAAATAGCATAGTTGTACCTTCAAGTAACATGAAGAATATGGGTATGGTTTTAACTGCTGTATAAACAAAGAAGCGTAAAATAACACGTTCACAGTTAGGCATGCGCATATGAAGTAACTTATCAAGTACAGAATTTCTGGCTTATAAGTAAGATCCTGTCCCTACTTGGTTAACCAAAATGATCGACTACGGAGTCTTTTTTACATGATAAGTCTTTTATCCATGAGGCGATAATTCAGACAACAATCAATCATCAGAAGTGGCTTCATCCTTGCAGTGAAAACCAAAAAGCAAAATTTTACCAGAACTTCACAATTGGATGACTTCTACTATAGGTAAAGGATAACTATAGCTGATACAAATGGCGCAAAGAAGATCGTCATATATTAGCATGTTGGCCCAGTACATGTATGGTAATAAATCTAAATGACAAGAAGAGCATTCAGTGTAGAAGATCTTTGCTCAAACAAATATATTTTAGGTTAATTCAGAACTGTGTGACTACCTGCTTATGCATGTATATGGTAGCATGTTGTAAGAAATAAGAACATCTAGAATAGTCCTCTGTTCCAAAATCTGTTTCATCATTTATTCCACGTAATAAGTACATGACAAGTATATTGAATATTTCCGTATAAATACACAGGATTGTTAATGCAATACACGTGGCATATATTCATACAATGAAATAAGAGATGAAATATAAACTAGAATAATCGATTACAAAATTTACGGTTGTTGGTTGCAGGCTTATCAATGATGTTATTCATTGCATTTATATCAAGCTTCTGTCTTGTTCACATGAACTGAAAGTACACAGAAGATCGTGATGCAACTATTTCACTGCCATGCAATCATTATCCAGGAGAAAGAAAACAACAAAACATAAAAATTTACTTTCTAACGATAATTGTGAGATACACCCAAATTTAGAGTGAACACAAGGGAGGGAGGAATACATTTGTTACAAAACTAAATTGCATGGTCATAAAAAGAGCAACATTCTGAATAGAGAAGCAAAATTTCATTCATTTCCTCTTCTAACAATATAGCAAACTTACCTATTGCTACTGATCTCATTCCTCTTGTCTGAATCTTTACATCATGTAAGTAATAATTCCCCAAACAAGATTCCGATACATAGAACATAAACCTTAAGACTTTGTTATGGTAATCTAGAGTATCACAATACACGTTTCTGGTTTTGCCTTTCATGAACTCGAAAATCTTTTGATACTATTGATTCTATCCTTATTATCAACTTATTAACACCAGAGTAACTACAGAAACTGTGAGAGTTAAGGGAGGAGATCAAGCAGATAAAACAATTTGCTGATAGAAACCTAAGCACATTCCCAGAGAACTAACATGTGGAATATATGCATCTTTGTGACCATGTAGAGTCAATTACTAACATCTATTAATTGGAAATATTCTTGATCTGCGAGGCATAGAAGCAAGTAATTCCTGGATAAAGGGGATAATAATGTCAGGACAATGCAAAGGAAGAGATAGTGACTCTTCGTAACAGTCATGACCAAATTTTTTGAGTTAAATTTAACTTAACAATGATGAAAGGAGTTACCCTAAAAATCCCATTTTACTGGGATGGGATCTCCTATTCCGAACTGTGTTTCTTCTCCTATTCCATGCCTTTAGATACATGCCATGTGTATTAAATATTTCTTTATAAAAATATTTAGTAATAAATGCAGTACACGTGATATGTATTTAAAGGTATGAAATAAGAGATGAAATACAATTTGGAATAAAAGATCCCGTCCCCATTTTACTTGCATCAAAGTTGCAAAAACAATGTGTGATCTGTACTTGGTGCAGAAGGTGAAAATCGACTTCCCTTCTCATCTTCATTTGATATGTTTGAAGGCAAAGGCCATGTGATGGTTTAGGATAGCTCAATCTTAAAGTAATGTATGTTTCAGGGTAGTCCAATCTTCAAGTATGTATGTTTAATCCTCGGACCTTGCTCCAGTTAGATGTATACAAGCAAGCAGCCTACCATGTCATACAAATCGATGACCAGTCCAGAAAGATGATGATGACATAGCAGTGATCCACTGTTATGATCATAATCATATTGCTAGGCCACAAACATGCTTCTTCTATATTAGTTCAAGTAAATTCATGCAAACCACAAATGAAGTAAGAAAACGTCCAGTTCAAATTAAGTTCATGCAGACGACAAACAAAGTAAAACTTCCAAAGGAATACGGCAATAATAATCACATACCATTGCAAATAAGAGGAGAAGCAGAGGATCTAAGAGAAAAACGTCAGCTGATATAATCAAGAGATAATTTTGACTTTCTCAAACTTTAGAAAGCACGAACATCATAAAAGTTATCCTCAGAAGACAGAAAAACTAAAATCTGCAAGAAACAGACAACAAAGGAGCAGCATTGTTACTGCAGGGAGATGGTGAGAAAGAAGGGGCTCACATAAGCAGCGAAATAACATTCCAATAAATAATCCTTTGGCTAATCACAACACACAGATGTTGGTACAAAGGTTGATTATCTTTTTATATGACATGAAAAGATAACCATAACATGAACTATTTTTGGCTATAATAATGGCACTTTTCCAGTATTAGTAGGTGGAATTATCCTTGATTAGAGACAAATCCAAACATTCGGAAATGACTCACAGAGCCAGAGCTTCTTTTCCACACTTCAGTTCTTTCATTTGAGTAAAACAAAATTTTCCAGTAATTTGGAGAGAAATCTGGTAAATTTGGAGCTAAGTGTCATTAAAAAAGTATCATATTAAAAAGATTGTAGATGGAAAAAGAGCACAAATGACCAAGAGAAGGCAAGCCGCTCCAGTCTGTTTTGACATAAAATTCTGGTAAGTAGTCAATATTGGCTCAAGAAGTTCACAATCCAAGTTCTTCAATCTTCACTCAAATACTCCAGCAAAGTGATTCAGTGGCAGCTTTATTGTTCCAATTTCTCACATTGTGCAGTCCAAACGAACATATCATCAAATAACTCAAATATAATGATGATCAGAACTAGGGTCTTAGCTATTTATATGCTTAGAGAAGTTATATTATCAACTGGTTAGTGACTCCACAGAACAACCTGCTCGGAGGCCCAGGCCGACTAAGACCACCCTTAGCTTTTTTTATTATACTATTCCCAACCTTCCGCATTCTATCTTTTCCTGCACATTAGTTTACGTGAATAATTTACAAGTGAATATGGAATAAAGAAGAGACCGAGAAGGAACAAAACAAAACAATGGAAAGCAAGCATTTGAATGAGTTCTATATGACACAACAATAGGAAGTCTCAAAAGAGGAAATCTTGTATAACTAATCACGACCCGAAAAAGATTCTTGATGAGAGCCTAAGATTATAAATGAATTTTGAATTGATAATTACCACAAAACAATAGCATTGGGAAATTTGATTCGTAGAATGTCATTACCTTTTTCTTTTTTTGATAATCTATGAATCAAATTTCCCAATGCTGTTCCTTTCACCAATAGTCACCACAAGAACACAAACCATCAGTAAATGGTGAAAACAATTACTTTCTTTGATGATAATCTCTCTTAAAAACTTCTGATGCAAACTTCATAACAATGAGGCAATTGCCACAAGTTCACAGGTTCTTTATTCAAATGGGAGCCCCAACAGGAAGAGTCAGTAGTCCATATGCAAGGGCTAATTTTTCACAATAGACCATAGGCTCCGCTCCTTGTACTCGCCTACATCATTGATTGTGTTTGCATTTCAAGAACATAACCTTTCTGCTTCACCGGTTCCTCCAACTTTCCCAGCATCTCATCTATCTCATTTGTCCTAGAATGCGATCCATTTGGAGCTTTAAGGCCAGGATGACCAAGCATGTAAACCATGCAAGCATAGCGTTCAAACCCTCAAGCGATGTACCTCTGACTCATCAAATGAAAGTAAGAAGATCCATCATCAGCTCGCCCGGTATGCCAACAAGCTGATAAAAACAGCAAAAAAAGTTATATAGCCTGCTTGTAGTATATCGTCAAATAATTCTACAACCTGCTTCACACAGGCATGCTGTTGGAATGCAGAATCATGGCTGTCCATGATATCACATCGTGTTCTTCACTCTCAGAAAAGACCCGTCTAGGGTCAAGCAAGCTCCCACATGTTGCATACTGTTGTAATCAATGAGCTAGCAACACCTGTATTTCCACCAAACTCGGTTTTTATTATCTGATTATGGATCAGATAGCCCTGATCCAGTGAAGCAACAACAGTAGCAGCTGAAGCAGAGTCGAAAATGAGGCTTCATCAGGCAATATGCCTTCTCGTCACATAACCCAAAAGTAACTGCAAGCATCCTCAAAATTACCACTTCGGGAAAAACTATCACCATAACATTTCATGTAACCACATCTCAATCTTCTATAGTCCTAAACAATTGTAGGCATCATCAAAGACCCCACACTTACAATACATGTCCATTAAAGAATTCTTAAAATAAGCTGAATATTCCAAGCCATACTTAACAACAATTTCAAGAAATCGCCTCCTGACTGCCGCCGCACACAAATTAGCACAAGCACCCAAAACACTTGAAATACTCGCTTGATCATGCCTTATCACATCCTCCGCAATCAGGCTTGTGAAGAAACCGGTCACATCATGATAAAACCAGTTTCGCAGAAACCCCACGATCACAGAATCCCAAGAAACAAGGATCCTCTCCGGCATTTCATCAAACACTCTTGTCGCACGCTCCGATTTTCCTGCTTAAGAACGCATCTGATTCAAACCCATATTTATATATCAAAGAGTGCATCTTTTTCCCCACCATCGTATCACCACATGCCGGCAAAACAGCAGAAAAAGTATAGTGGTCGGGGCAGATACTCCTTTCCCTCATTTTATTAAACAAGGTAAGAGCTTCGAAGGGTAAATTGCAGTGTGAAAGCTGGGTCATAATGGAAGTGCAAGTGAAGACATTCTTGGTGACATCAAAGTCAGTTCTTGAATTTGAAGCTGAAAAGAGAGCAAGTGACTTGGAAATCTGTCCGCAATTGGATTACAGGGAGGGAAGGCTAATGTAATTTCCAATAGTGAGCTGAGCATGGATTTGGCGCCATGCTTCGGGTTTGTGGCGCTGGAGGTTCGTTGAAATATGAATCGAATCTATTTGGTGATAAAGTGAACATTGTGGATAGTTATTAATTATATGTATTTTTATGATGCAAAGTGTTATTAATCATATGTTTTGTATGGATTAAAGGATTGCTAAGTTGATACTAAAAGTACCACAAGTTTTGTAATGTGTAATCCTATGGGCAAGGGTGAATCGAAAAATGGTATGTACATGCATAATTGTAATTTTTTGTGCATGTTTGACCATTTAAGCTAGTGTCAACTTTATTAAAGTGGTGTCAATATTGTTTTTGTTTAAACTTACACATATAAAACAACTAAAATTTTGTGCAACCACATGGGATCAACTGGCCTCACTTAATTCCACTTAAATCCGTCATTGCCCTTTACTTATATCCAACTTTAAGGCTATAACACAATAACACTTCTTGAGCTCTATGGTGGAGGTGGTGGTTAATTTCATAATACTCCAACTCTTTAATGGTAAGGATTGATTCATTTGGTTAGTAACAGGACAGCAAAGTAATTATGGGAAATGTTCCGATCCACCAAAAAGGAGGTGGGAGACCAAATGAATCGAAGCCCATGCACTTGAGGCATAAATTCTATTCAATCGAACTCGAAGATCATGATATATGTGCCTATTATTACTCCAAGTATTGAGGTAGTATGTCAAAGCCCAAATCTAA
>JACFYI010001029.1:225404-245465 GCA_014898755.1 Handroanthus guayacan
ATTAAAAATATCCTAAAAACATCATTTATGAACATTTGTCTTGACACAAAGTGTCACGATAAGCTCATATATGGAGACATATTTTAAAAATGCTACTATAATACAAAGGTTAACGTGACACTTCATTAGAAGTGTCTTAATAAGGCCATATATAGAAACATTTTATAAAAGTGTCACCGTAATACAAAGGCTAACATGACACTTTTTTTAAAAGAGTCTTAAAAAAGCCATCTATTAGCCGCTTTATAAAAGTGTCACTATTATACAAAGGCTAACATGATTGATTAGTGCCTTAATAAGACTATATATCAAGACACTTTTGTAAACGTCACTACAATAAAAATTCTCACGTGACATTTTTCTGGAAGAATCTCAATAATGTCTTTCGACTTTTGTTCTTATAATTATATTTCTCCATGTATGATGACATTTTGAAAGAACCATAGTTTATATAAGATATATAAGCTATATCATATAGATTATGTTTTTGAAAATAATACACGAAGATACACTCGGTCCACTTGTTAGCATACAAACTTGCAAAAAGAGGTACATTGTTTAAATATTGTAAATCAATATATGGAGGAAAAAAGAGTCACATATGGAAGTGGTTTAGTTCAAGACATTTCTTTTTATCTTTTCTTTTTGGGTGACACATTCTGTTATTAAAACACTCTAATATTATCCTAATAATATATGCATTTACACATATATAAATATACATATATATATATATGGAGGCACTTTCATGTGTCATTAACATGTATTTTGGGAACACTTACAGAAGTCATAAGTAGCTAATCCCTCCTATACGACACATTTAAAAAGTGTTTCAAGAGTCAAAGTGTCTTAATATATAGCTTTTTAGGACACTACTAGGCGTCCCCATAACATATTTTTCAATTGTACTAATAGAAGTGATAAAATTTAGAGGGTGTTTGGCTAAGCTTATTTAAAATATCTTATAAGTTCCTACATCTTATAAGATGTTTTTAGAGTTTATAAGATGTTATATATTATTTTAAAAATAAGATGTTAAAGTATTTGGACAAAATACGACCTTTTATCTTATAAGATTTTAATAATGACAATTTATTAAAGTAATTAAAAATAAAGGTGCATGTGAAGATCTTAAAAATAAATTAGAATTTTTTTATTTTTCTAAAAAGAACTTATAAGCTTCTAATATCTTATTTTTGGAGCGAGTAAGATCTTTTTTGAAAACTTTTATCGAACACTTCACAATATCCTATAAATTCTAAACCATCTGATAAGATGTTTTGAAGAGCTTATAAGCTCACCCAAACACCCTCTTAGTCTAGGCAAGTCTCCAAGTCGCAATTTCACACCTTAATGTTACCTACTCCCTGCCTTCTTATCCTACTTTATCGATTCACATACAATCGAGGGTGGACATCAAAGCTCCTCCACAAATGGCATTTATCCTCGTGGAAAAGGTGTCACACAAACTAGTACAGTTGGACGCTCTTCTTGCTCAGTCATAGTTAAGGGTGCCAAAAAACCCGTCATCATGTCCCAATGCAATAGTTGTAACGTCATAAATGAAGCATTCAAAGAAAGGTGGAAAAAGAAAGTGGCACTTTTTTAATCATGAAATGACCTTTTTGTGTGTCTGTGTGTGTGTGTGTGAATGAATAGGATTAGATTGCTTTTCAGATGTCAATTCAATTGAATGATCTTATGGCTAAATGATTGTTTTGTGTGATTATGGTTGGATGACTTTTCATGTAATTGTGCTTGAATGATGTAATAAAACTAAATTAGATTAGATTTAGTTTATGTTGAAATGTTTTTATTCAGTTATATTTAAAGTTTGGTTTATATTTTTGTTAAAATTTCAGTTGTGGTTACAACTTGGTTAGATAAATTAGTTGCATAATTGTGAGATGAATTGTGTTGATGAAGAGAAGAATGGTGTTTTCTGAAGAAAAAATACACAAGTTTTATTCAAAAGAAATAAAGCAAGAAAAGGAAAAAAAAAATAAAAGAGAATGGTTATTTGGGTAATATTGCCAAAAAATGGACAAAAGCAAAAAAGAAAAATGGGCTAGAATCCCTAAAATTTGATAGAGTAAATACGTGATTTGTGCGTGGCCATCAAGTTAACAACGGGCTTAAATGTGCTATTGACATCTCACACATGACTAATATTGACTATTTCATAGAGCATGAGAATGAGAAATATATCTAAAGAGGAACTTGCTTGCTCGAAGACTTGATGCAGATCCCTCTGCCAAAATTATTGTTCTGGCAACGAAGAAATGCTTCATGTGTTCGTGTTGTCCCTTTGCCACTGAAGTTTTGTCTTGTGCTGAATTTCGGGATGTCCTAGACTTTTCCTTCTCCATCTCGCCTTCTAGTGGCGTAGTGAATCCTAACACGGTTTTAATAGGGTATTTTTATGACTTTCTTATCAAGTGGTAATGGCTGCAAAAGATCACAATGGGATGTGTGTTTCTTGAAAAATGGCATCAAGGCCTGAATCCTTCAAAGGTGATTGGGCCTAAAACGGCTTGCTTTGCTATTAGGATTGTATGTGAGAAATGGTGTTCGAATGTGCAATTTGAAGGAGATTGTTTGAGTGTCATTAATGCTTTAAAATCAAATGTGAAAAATCTCTCTTCTATTGAACTTTAATCCTATTATTTCAACGTGTATCTTTTTTCTTTATGGTATTCTTTTCCTTTATTAAACGATGTGACAACGAAATTGCCTATTAGACTATCAAAGTTTTCTTCTTCAATTCCCTACATGTGGTTTGGTTCTCCCTAATTTTGCTTCATCAATTGCGTAATATTGCTTTGGTACTATAATAATATTAATATTTTTTCCCTAAAATAAAGGCTATCATTTGCCTTACCATTTTTTCTTTGTGAGATTCTCAATTAGAATTGATATACTCAATCTATGAATCACAATAACAACCAATAAAATAATATTATTAAAAGGTACCATGGTGGAACTACAAATCTTGCACCGGCTAATCACATCTTTAATTAACTTTATTTTCATAATGCAGCATCTTATCTGGCGCACGTGAAACAGATTCTACCACACGTGGGAAGAAAGATAGTTACGTACTTCCACAAAAGAATAGAGTAAATCAGCTTCGCTCTTGACTTTTGGATAGCACGTATCCACCGTTCATTTGGCATACTAGGCAAACTTGTGGCGGTCAATTTTACAGTTAAGTAACCTTGGAGAAATGAACAACGGAGAAAACGAGGTATCTCATCTCCACGTACTAGCATTATCCACTTTGTCGGTTGGCTCTTTTTTTTTTTCGTTTTTATTTCCCTTCGTGCTCATGAATTATTTTTCTATTTCTTTTTTTCACTAATTTACGCACTGTTGGAAGATAATGTTTTCGATTCAAATTTTTATCAAGAGCATTTATCTTGTCTATAAAAGTATGTGATTAAGTATTGTTGATTTATAATTTTTGTAAAAATTATTTAATTATTAATAATTTCATTTAATGAATTATACCTAGTTTTCGGGCTCCAAAATTTAGCCTTAAAATTTTCAAGATTTGACTCCCATCCTTCGGAGGTCGTAGTACACAGGTGAGGTGCAGTTTTGATTCCACCAATAGCACGTGGGTTTTTGTCTATCGAATAGTAGCATTTGTTTATTATATGGTAATTTAAAGAATTTATCTTGTTTAATTCATGTATTTAATTTTTAAAATGTATTAATATAATAATATTAATATAATAATTAATTATAAATACCTTTCCCTCATTTGAAAAAAAAAGTCAAAGATTGGCATTAGAGTCCAAAATCAATGCATTCATTGCACAAAATCTTTAACGTACGTAAAAACACATTATATACTATTTTTTTCACATAAATCAATCGTATTATCAATGAATATCATAAAAAAAAATTATAATAATTATCTATCAATCTTTGGTAACCAAAATAATTTTTAATAGACTAATTATCATTATATTCCGAAATAAATACAAACTCATATTTGAATCGCACCCAAAGATATCATAAATTATATAATAAGATAGAAACAACATTACGATCCAGTAATAACCAAAGTTTTTGAGTAAACAATTATTCCTTTTACGCCAAGTGCCCCTTAATAGCAGCTTATCTTACTTTAAATTTAATTTCAAATTAATTAACAAAAACCACACCGACATTTAATTTGCTTCCCAACTCTAAAAAGGCCAAAAGGAAACTTGTAAGTTACTACTTATCAATATAAAATTATTAGTAATCACCACTACTTATTATACAATATATAGAAAAAATGGATGTACACTTTAGTTCCTTTTTACTTTTCCATCGCTTTTGTTTTGTATCCATTCAATTATTTAATCTAAAGGAATTTATTCATTTATTCTTTTCCTGTATATATATGTGTGTGTGTGTGTGAGCTGCCAAGTGGGGTGGATTGGTCATAATATTGGATAAATTTCCAATTCAAGTTTCAGTTAACAGATAAAACTTATTAATGTGTCATGGAAAAAGGTTTATCTATTAGAGCATGTTGGGTACGAAGAAAGATCTTCATCGAGTAAAACGTTTCTTAAAAAATTTATTTTCATTTAAAATAATTTGTCTAAATTTCATGTTTGGTTATTGTCACTTACGAAGTTATAAAAGAATATTTCTCATTCTTATATTTGATTACGTAAAATTAAAAATGGAAAAGAAACAAAATTGTACGTGTTTTGGCAATATACCCTCACAAGTACTTACGATATCAAATATATGAAATGATATAATATAAATATGTGAATAATATATACATTTTTTGTATTAAATAATAAATATATATTTGTACAATTTGAAACATCAAATTACATTAAGTGTGAATGAAAAAATTAAAAAATTCAAATATTACAAGAATCTGGTTTTTAAGATTGTACATAAAATTATTAATAATTGGTATAACTAAAAAATATGAAATTGTAAATTCCGATTTTATGGGTCCTAATCAAAAGACATGAATTTAATATTTAAAAGTATACATATAATTTTAGATAATTGGTATAATTAAAAAATATGAATATGTGAACCCAATATATAAATTAAAAAATATAAATATGTGAATTTCCAATTTTGCAATTGGTATACTTTATCTAATTAGAGAAAAAAGAAAAACAAAAATAAAAAAACCAAAAACAGAGTTAGATGAGAGTAAAATTGGATAAATATCTATTATAATTCTATTTCAAGTTTCATGGGAAAGATGCTTTCATCCATAATAAATAAGATAACCCTTCCTTACTTAAATGGGAAAATTAATTTCCAAAAAATCAAAATTCCTATGTTATTTAGAGATACCAAATGTAGAATAGAAAAAAATTGTATAAAAAGGTTTCCTAAAAAGACAATTTTATCATACCAAACGTGCTCTTAGTACTACATATACACAATAAAAAAACTTTAAATTCTATATTTTCTATTGTAATTCATCTCCTATTCGACTATACATTATTTCAGTTTGACCTCACAAAGTTTTTCACACGAGGGTGATTCAACAATCAAGCATTTTTCTCATTGAAATTTATTTTTAAATCTAAAATATTAGCCAAAGTACGTAACTATTGAAGAGCAGCATCATGAACATCATAAAATGTCGTAGGTTTTTTTTTTTTTTTGATAAATTAAAATGTCGTAGGTTAGATCCAGACGAAGCGGTTGGTTCCACATGGCAAAAAGAAACGAGTACCATGTGGCCATGTTAATGAGGGGTGAGCTGTACACGATCCCAGCATCTGATTCTGATGCCTTAAGAAAGAAGAATTTGTTTCTGACTTAAGAAAGGCTACAGAAAACGAAAAAACCGTGTCTCCGTCCCGCGTACACAACGCCCACCAATAAGCACTCAACGCGTGGCATCCGGCTTTGATATCTCTATCTCCTTCCTCCTCCCCTATAAATCGGTGATACCTAACCCCCTCGTCCCACCCGCTTAGCAGTTTCATAATCTACTAATCAAGTTTAATAAGATTAATTAGTCCTGTTTAATTGTTTCGAAGGTTAAAAAATGAGTACAGCAACTTGTGTTGATATTATTGTGGCAATTCTTTTGCCTCCTCTTGGTGTTTTCCTCAAGTTCGGCTGCAAGGTATGTACTCGGTTTTCCCCTTAATAATTCTGTATTAATCTTCTTTTTTTAAAAAAGAAAAATTACTTTTAAGGGGAATTTACAGTGATTTTCTTGTATTTTTGGAATTGATCGGCATAAATAAGTAATAATTTCCATTTTCAGATTTTTCCTTTTCCCCTCTTTTAAATTTTTATGTTTTTGGTAGTAGGGCTAGAACTCAACATGTATTATTCATGATCGATCTCAATTTGGATATAATGAATTATATATTATAAGTACTATTAAAAAAAAAAAAAGAATTATATATTATAAGTTGTTTGCCTAACTATTTTTGTGTTGTAAATAATTTTTGTACAGGCTGAATTCTGGATTTGTTTGCTGCTGACGATCCTTGGTTATATTCCTGGGATCATTTATGCTATCTATGCCATCACAAAGGACTGATCCCTCACTATGGTAATTCTTCTTTGGCACCGTTTTTTCTCTTTGTAATTATAAGCATCATTAGTCTTAAATTGTATACTCATTCAACAAGAAAAATGAAGACATGAAATTTGTCACAATTACATATGGGTGACAACATATTTTATTTTTCAATTACTGATTTTAACAAATCTGATAATGGGAAAAATTATATCTAAATTGTCACTTCAGAGAATTAGTAACATACATACAAGGATAACGTAGTGACAAAAAATCTTCACAAATCGTGGTGTTAGCTTTTGTTGTGAGATAGTAATATATTTTTTTAAAATACTAATTTCTCTCATTATTAAATTATATTTTAATAAAACAAAAATTAGTGCCTGTTAAGAGATGACACTAGTAACAAGACGAGAATCATTATCCCTTGTTATTGGTTGTAGTCTACTTCTCATTATTTTTGTTTCAAAGTAAATAAAATTAACCAATAATTATGACTTTAAAAACATAGACATAACACTAGAAGTTTCTCGAGGATGTTTGAGACCTATGTTCCTTGTCTTAATTAACTACTAATGATTCTATTTTCTGACCCATGACAGGTGAAGATGCAAAGTATCGTAAAGTATTTTCCTTTATTGCGGGACAGTGGAGATTGATTTGGTGTTGATGTTGGTGTTAGGCTCCAAGTCCCTTTCTTCTTTTGTTTTGTTTGTTCCCTTTTTAATTCAGATATTGTTAATCCCGGATTTGATTATATTTAATTATCATAGTGTGATGTGTCGTTAAGTGATTTATCCTAGTGTCTTGGCTTGGGCTCATTGTATATTACTACTTTTGAGTGATGTAATTATGATGTCCTCTATTTGATTATCTGATCTTATTTTAATTTTATACAAACTTGATTTGATTAGCGTATTTGTTGGCCTTTCAAAGTTCAATTATGTGAGTACGTGTAATGAAATGGGATCTTTTGAGATTTGGATGATGTGACCATGTTACTGTGATTATCTATAAAGTCATAAATTATTATAAATTATAAACTAAATTGGTAATGAAATTTTAGATATTAGTAAAATGATGTCGCACATAATAAATGACTGACGATAAATATATGGGTATTTTTAAAATATTCAGTTAACTTTTTACATAATTTAATCTACCGTAGTCACATATATATGTAACAAGTATACGCTTTCACATCATGTAATTTTCGGAACTTTGTCGATTGATTATTCATTTTGAAGTATTTCAATTAGTTATTAATCAACCCTACCACTTATTATAGTTATGTGATGTGACTCTAGATAAGATTATACCCTCTTCAATGCCAACCCAACTTGTCAAATTATTAGGTAAATTACGAAAATAGGAAGCAATAATAAGCTTCTAAATTTTATCATACGGAACTTTTTCACGTTCCCACATATTCTTCAACTACTACATGGCACATGTACATCGGAAACTTTTCTTAAGCAATTTGTTGGGCTTATCCAATAATGGGACTACATGGGCCCTCAATAAACCAACCATCAAATTCGGCTTTAACTTTATTCTCAATAAAAACAAAAACAAAAACAAAAATACAAACAAACAAGCAAATAAATTGGCTTTAACTTAAAAGCTTATCCTCTTAAGCAACATGAATTTGATTTAGGTAGAAAGTGGGCTTGGGCTATGATTGTGTTCTCTAAAAAAATGACAAATTGGTCGTTTGACGTGTATTTATTAATCGTGTTTACCAACACTCTGTCAGCAACTATCCCCTCGGTGAAGGTTTCATCTCCTTCCTAGATCCCATTTTATGGCTGAAATAAAGTAACGAGGGGATTATTGCTAGGAATACAAAATGACGATATTGTGCCTCTACTTTTCTAGAGTGTTTCTTGAACCCATTCGCCCCGCGCCCACCCCACCAAAAAGAAAAAGAAAGAAAAGAAAATTACGAGAGTATTTGTTAGAGCTTTTTACTTTGAAAACGACTTCTAAAATTGTTTCTAACGCCTTAACGTGCAGCTTTTCCTCCAAAGCAACCTGGACTTCTCTTTTCATGTTTCATCCACTAAGCATTTAGATAAAAAAGTTGAGTATATCCGAGATGGCATCCTGCCAAATACGGGTAGAATTTCAAACTGTGGGGCACACCTGTGTACAAATCTGGCCGAGAGAACAAAATGCCATCATAGATTAATTAGGATACAACTTTTCTGTCAATACGAGCACAAAGCTCATCACATGTTCTCAAGGTATATGTAAACATCTTACAACTGTTCCCCTGCACAACAAATTTTTTAAGTTGCAAGAAAGAATAAGGTAGTTTCTTGATCATTCTCCCAGCATAGGAAATGGGAGGCAAGATCAATCACCACTTGGATTTTATCCTTTGAACTGCCACTCCCTACGACACATGGGACAATGTGCCTGTGGAGTTTGTGAATTCACCCACTTCAAGATGCAGTGAAGGTGGAAGGCATGGTTGCAAGACCCCCAGACTGCAAAATAAAAATGCTAAGTGAATATACGGATTGTGATCAGAATATTTAGTTGCTCACCTAACAACATCGTCCATAAAGAAAGCAAATTGGAAGGCAATAAAAATTGCCACTATCTAAGATTGTAAAAAGTTAGTTCAAGAATTTCAATTTTTGGTTCTGTATATGGAAAATAGTTAATGATTTGAGGTCCAGGATAAGAACAAGCTCTCATCGAACCGAACCATGGCTCTTTTATCATGTACTTATCAATTCTCAATGCCTACACTGAAATTCTAAATAAGGATCATTGTGTGTGTGTGTGTGTGTGTGTCGGGGTGGAGAGGGGGTTTCCCATCAAATTGTATGAAACGTGGGGGTCCAACTGTTCAGATGCATATATCATCAAGAAGATAAATTAAGTGAACACATGAGTTATGATCAGAATATTTTAGTTGCTCACCTAACAATGTCATTCATAAAGAAAGCAAACTATGAGGCAATTAAAATTTCCACCAAGATTGTAAAACATAAGAGAAATTCCATTTTTGCTTCTGTATATGGAAACAGGTAATAATTTGAAGTCCAGGATGAGAACAAATCCACTTCGAACTAAACCATGGCTCTTTAATCATGTAATTATCCATTTTCAATGCCCACATTGAAATTCTAAATAAGGATCATCTTGTATGAAAAGTGAAGTGATAAAGGGAAGATACGCACAGCTCCAACTTTTAAGATGCAAATATCGTTTGTTCATCAAAGAGATAAACTATGTTCCATGATAGATCCTGGAGCTGCACGGCCACCGTAAAGTCCAATCATGATCAGTGAAACATCAGAAATTATATGAATTCAAATCATTCTAATTCCTAAACAAAAAGGTAAAATAATTTCCTTGGAAAAATGGACATTGTTATGTGAACTCACATATCAAAAAGATGCACTTGAATATATCAAATTGGTTTAAGTTATTTATGATGTACTTCTGTTGAGGGGCCTGGTAAGATTATAGAAAATGGAAAATCCATTATACCCATGGATATTTAACAAGAGAGTGGAAAGTCCGGAAGTAATGCAAATCTTTTAAGAGAAAGGAAGACAATCACAATATAACATATTAGAGCACTGGAGCTTATAACACAGAAAGGATTTTAATAAGCCTCTGAAACAACATACGATGCATCACTGTAACTATTTGGTGCAAAGTTGTCCAGATAATATCAGTTTTTCGAAAGTCTTACACACAATTACAAAAATCCGTAGAAGATAACTCACTGTGATAACATATTGCCCTTAGACCAAAGGGTTTGACACCATGCTTTTCTTAGCTTAGTATGTTAATCTTTGTCGAGTTGGAAGCTGTAATTGGAATCTAGAGTCTTGCAGCACCGAAGAAACTAAAGAAGGAGTCAAGCTTACCAATGAGCAGGAGATGATGCCACTACTGAGCAAATAAGTTGAATTGCTTAAGCATCAGAACGAACAAAAATTTCCTTTCATCAATTTTAATTTTTTCATACATGTGCTTGAGCCATGGTAGAATATTCTTAAATTCAGGGAGGAAATAAGATCATAGCGTAAGTACCAAGAACATGAGTGGACTTTTAAGGTCACAAGAATTCTCTAAGTAAAACCAACAAGTATTAAGATTCTGAGCTTACTCAGAGGGCAATCATCTCCTGGGAGTTTACAATCAGGGCAACAACCATCAAAAGCCATCCTACAAATGCCACAAGTTTCATCTTGGGCATCCCAGGTCCAAGAAGCAACAGCATGCCACCTGAAAGTTACAGAAAACCCTTCAGCTGCTTAAACAAATTTGAAAATCAAGAAACTGGCAACACTAAGACGATATAGATGCATACTCTATTCATCAGGCCCAGTGGAATATTGCAGATGATTGGATCAAGGAAAAACTGTTTAATCAAGACACAAATGATAAACAGTGCAGCTGCTGCGACAAAGAAAAATACCACTCACACTAAGAGAATAAGAAAAGCTTATATGCTGAAACATGCCACAGTTATTTACACAATCATTGTTTTCCACCTAGCAAGAAAATCGTTTTAAAATGTAGCAAGAGAATGCTAAATCCCAAAGTAGTGATAGTCACAAATTTGGCAAAAGACAGCGTTCTATAGAAGTGAAACAAAGAAATAATCAGAAGGCCAGATTTGTGACAGAATCAAGTGACATCTCCCATTACTTAGAAAATGATGGACCCTTAAACACTAATGCAAAGAGACTAGACCTTTTCTTTTCGTTGTTAGCCAAAATGTCAATTACAACAGCTTAGATTAGTCACAGATGATTGTATCTGAATAAATAGAAATACACAAGAACATAGCCCGTGTCACTCTATTAGAACATAGCCCTTGTCACTCTATTATTTATATTAAAGTTGGATGGACTTCACCATTTAGGAATAATCAACAACTGTTAAAGTACTACAACTTACAAAATTAACAAAAAGTTAACCTAGGCAATCAAATTGTATAGCTGATGATTAGATAACAGCATCGACATGGCTGCAGATATTCAGAAATAAAACCAAATTTATAATTTGGTTATATATCTACACGGCCAGAAACAAAACCAAATTTATAATTTGGTGTACCAGATATAGCGAATGCATGCGCCGAGTAAATAAATGTAGGTAGTCAGGTACAATTGCAGATGTACATTTATTAATCAAGGATACGTAAAATCTTGACTTTCATTTTCTTGTGCCCTGCAAGATTACAGCCACAGGTATAATAATCATGAGTTCAAGTCCGGTAAATCTGGAATGGAACATAGGGTTCCAACTATAATAAACCATAAGAATTTCACGCCATTAATTGAACAAATTTTCGTTGCCGTAAACAATTGGCTGAACCAAAAAATAAATTCAAACTAAGGCTGAACTTCCCCATTCGGTGACCATTGTCTTTTTCATATGTCCAGTGATTTTTCAATCGAACCTGAATTAAAATAAAGTCACGATTGCATAGAACCAATGAATTTCACACTTTCAAAAAATTTCAAAGTTAATTTATTCAGAAGTTACATAATTGGGGGAACTTCAAATTCAAACACTAAAAAACAAAGTGAATATAAAAAGACTTCTTAAAGAATATATCTATATAAAGAATAAGCAACCATCGCCCCGTTCTCCAACAAAAGAAGAAGATCACCGATTCATGAAACAATGCTTCTAAGAGATATTTCATCAAACACCTGTCCCGGCACCTAACGTCTCTGTCATCTTCACAAAAACCACGCTCAGTCCACCGCAGCCTAATGCCTGATTTTACCCAAGTTCTTAGAGCCCATTAAAATGTTCGTGAATTGAATCATAAATTCTCCATCAGAAACCGCTTCTAAGCCCAATCAGAAGCATCGGCATTAACCTTTTCCCGCTAGTGCAAGAATATTCAGTGGGTAATTGAGAGGTGAGGGAGAGGAGTACCTGAGGCAGTAGAGTTGGCGATTTGCATAGATTTAGCTGAGTCTGCCATTAACAGAGGGCCCAGGGTTGAGCTCTTCCTGGGCAATGCGTTCCTAATCAAAGCAACGATGATTTGTACAGCACTTGCGAGGGCAGTGAATTTTTTTTCTTGTTCCACTTTTTATATTATAAATAAAAAATTAAAATCACCAAATCTAGAGAGAGAAACAATTATTTTTCAAAAATATATACACAAATAAAATAATATAGTAATTTATATGTGTAACAGGTATTTGTGTTTCTTTGCCTTGGAGAGAAAAATGTAACCGCCAGAGAGAGAGAGAGCGTTTTATTTTTTTTTAAAAAAAAGAAAGGAAAAAAAGAAAAAGAAAGAAAGGAAAAGGCGGGAGGGTTTTGGTACGGGGAGGGGTAAAAATGAGATTTCGAGCCATGGACGGATCATGCTAACCGGTGGCAGGCCGGCAGCTTTGGTTTGACGGTGTGCCAAAAGTGATTCGTGGCCGTTGATTCCAATCACACCAGGCAAGTACTTCTGTTGTTCATTAATTAAAATAATTTATTTTAATTAGAACTTTCAGGCCCGTTAACTTTTTATGCTGAGATTATGGCTGAGCCCAATTTTATTTTGGGAGGTAAAGATTAAGTTCCTTTGGGAGTCCATTCATAAAATTCTTATAAACACTTCATTATCTTCTGGATAGAAAACTCAATTTTCAAAGACACATACCAAACCAAGTTTCTGGATTAAGTGTCACAGAATTTTCACTGAATTAATTCCCCAAGTTTAATTAAGTGTTAGAGAATTCTCGTTGAATAAACTCAGCCCAATAATCTTTGTACGTAAGATGCCTATCATAAACAACTTTATATTATGCAGACTTCATTGTTCTTGAATTCATTACAAAAGGGAAAGTACTCCAATTATTGCATCTCATTATATTAAGTTGTTTGGGGAAAAAAAAAAAGAAAAGAAAAGAAAAAGAAAAAAAAAGAGTCACTATAATCCAATATTTTTAAAATTGAAAATGTTATATCATAACAAACTAATCCCCTAAACCCTCAAATACACATTCCAATCCTAACATAACCCAACATTTAATTCATCAACGATCAATTCAAAAATTCACAAAATAACACTAGAAAAATTCAAGTACATAATCCAATATTTAATAAACAAAAGAATATTGAATAATTTACGTACCTTCTCGAATCCTCAAAATTGACAAAATCTACAACAAAATTCAAAAAAAAAAAAAATTCAATTTCTACATTAGTAAAAAGAAATTAAAAAAATAAACTCGCCCACGGCTTGCGAGAACTAGCCTCCGCCGCACCTGCCCTAGCTTATGGCGGTTCATAGTTCACCTATGGCCGGCGATATCCTGGAGAGAGAGAGAGAGAGAATGTTAATTATTTTGAATTATTTTAAATAATAAGGTTCGAAATACTTTACCCCAAACTATTAATTGTAGCACTTTTCTCTTGTATTTGAGCATTTTCTATATATTGTAAACTCAATTTAAAATTGTTTATTAACTAAAAAAATAGGTTTTTTTTTTTTTTAATTTTTTCTAGGTTACGCTTATTTTACTGGCATGACCATATTTCGTAACAATCTGTTCACTTCTACAATTTATCTGCTTTCTTGATGTTTTACCATTTCTATATTTATTTTGTATAGAACTCTTGTCACCTTATTTAATTTTTCATTGTTCTTCCCTTTTTTTTTAACTTTTCAGTGAACCAGTAAATTTTTTATTATTACTTTTGGATTTCAATTAATAATTACTAGCTTCAAATGCATATTCGATACATGTGCATATAATACAATAATATAATTTATATACCAAGATATAATTTATATTGTGTTTATTTAGTAGTTAAAATATAATTAGTATATCAAATACAACTACATGCATTATTTATATAAAGAAAAAGTTAATAAGTTTTGGGTAATTTATTTCAGAGAAAATATGTATAAGAAGTCATATCAAATAGAGCCTCACACTTTATTAATAGACTAACAATTGTGACACATTCGATGCATGTGCTTAAATTTTTTTATTTACAAAATTAAAAATACTTATTTATTTTTCATAATAAAAAATATTTCTCAATTATTGAATATTATTACTTGAATTTATTATGTAAAATAATATGATCGAAAGATAAATTTGAATATACTAAAATTTGGAAGAAGAAAAGTATAATTGAAGAAAAGAATGAAATAAAAAAATTGAAAAAAATTAAAGAAAAATGGTTTGTTTTTAATTTTTATAACTAGTTTGTCATTATTTTTTGCAGTGGGGTTATTTTCGTACATTTAATATGACAGACCAAAAAAACTACATTTAATCCTCTTACTTTATATATAGTATAGATATAGATGAATTAATAATTATAAACAATTATTTATTCTTTCATCTCACGTGTATAAAAGCCAAATAAATATCCAATTGATTAGGAGAAAACGGAAACAGATTGATATCCATATTTGGATTAAGAAGTTAATACATTTTATTTCCAATCATTTCTTGTTATTACTTTCTATACAAAGAAATACAAGTATATGAAAATTAAATGCGAAATCAAGATAATATAATTAATAGCTAATGTTGCATTATAAGGTTAATCTACGAAATCTTCTCTCCAATTATTCTTGATTTATGGGACCGCACTTTGGACGATCATTTATTCTAAATGTTTCATCTCTTATTTTATTGAGCGAATTGAATACATGTCAAATTATGACATCAACAATTTTATATTTTTATAAGAAAATATTTAATACACTTGACATGTATTTTTAACATAAATTAAAAAATGAAATACCATTTATTCAATTGCCCAGAACTCGAGTTTCATTGTACTTGTATATCACAAAAATTCACAATATTTTGTTTAAATTTAATAGAACTTTATGATCACTAGCTATAAAATTTATAATTTTTATTTTTTCTAAAGAGAATTGTTTCTTTTAATAAAATATGGTTGGATAGGTTGCTCAGAAACTCAAATATAATGAGAGAACCCAAAAATTGTGTTGGGAAGTATATATAAAAGATTAAATTCATCTTTTTAATTAAGAATAAGATACTAAACTCGAAAATTACTATACGGGATTACAAGACTGAAAAAACCCATTTTTCCTAAAAGCGCTTATATATTCCTTAAGCCTTAACTGGGTTTAAGCTGCTATTTCCTTGAAAAGCCATAACTAACAACTCAATCCTATGGGTTAATTGGGCATGTAATAGTGGCTACTCAGTGTAACTCATAGAAACAAGGAAGACAACTATTGAACCTGTGACCAAAGTGCAAATTATACCAATTCTAAACTGAGCTGATTTCCAATCATGCTTATTGCCAAGAATAACCGAAAAAGACTTATATATAATTTAATTACAGATAAAAGTGCCTCAAGAGACTTTCACTTTGAATTTTCCATTTTATTGTGTTTTGCCTTGTATTTCTATCATGAAAGCTGAGTGTATATGGTTCGCATTCATATATATGTAAACAAACATAATATGGAAACAGCAAAGGTACGTGAGATGGAATATAAGATGAAATATTAATTTAAAATAAAACCTTCAGATTAATTTTTAAACTAAAATTCATTTATACACATGATGCATTTTTCAGCAAAACTATTATCACTAGAAATCAACAATGTAGGCTGCAACACATGTTTTTTCATTTACAACATATGTTCGTGCACATATTTAAATCGATTACAACTTATGTTTGTACGTGTATTCTCTACTATGCAAAATTATATCCGCTTGCAATGTATGCTCATACGCATATTTATATGCCTTGCAAGTACATGAAAATATATAAAAATTTCCATATGAAATGTGTGAAAAATGAAAATATAGATAATAATATGTAAAAAAGTAATAACTCCAAATTAATGTTTACTTAATTTTTCTACATTGCAAAAATAAATTAAAAAAATACAAAATACTATCATCTAAAGTTAAAAAACATTTCCAATATTCTTTTTTCTTTTTTCTAAAATTCAAAAACATTCAATCATAGTCTTAAAATATAAGCTCACATTTGAAAATATGACAACCTAGCAAATAAACACACATATCTTCTAATATCAAGCATTAAAACAATGTTACCAAAACCACCAAACCCATTATTCCAAATCTTCCACATTAATTCAAACAATCCCCAAACCCCTTATATATACCAACCATTTCCCATACAAGAAACCACACAATTCCATTACCATATCATACTCCAATATTCCATCTTTATCGCCATGACTAGGAAGAAAGTGAAGCTCGCCTTCATCGCAAACGACTCTGCTAGAAAGGCCACTTACAAGAAGAGAAAGAAAGGCCTGATGAAGAAGGTCAGTGAGCTCAGCACGCTCTGTGGAATTGATGCCTGCGCCATCATCTACAGCCCCTACGAGGCCCAACCGGAGATGTGGCCAGACAATGGCGGCGCCCGGCGAGTTTTAGCGCAGTTCAAACGCATGCCAGAGATGGAACAGAGCAAGAAGATGGTGAATCAAGAATCCTTCATCCGCCACCGCATTTCGAAGGCGGCAGACCAGCTGAAAAAGCTTCATAAGGATAATCGGGAGAAGGAGATTACTCATTTGATGTACCAGTGTTTGACCGGAAAAGGGTTGCAGGGGATGGGTTTGCTAGAGTTGAATGATATGGGTTGGCTGCTTGATCAGAATTTGAGGGAGATTTATAAGAGGATTGAGGAGTTGAAGAAGGCTGCGCCACCGGGGAGTGAGGTAGAGCAGAAACCGGCTGTGGTGGAGTTTGGTGGAGGCGGCGCCGGGGGTATGCAGAGGGGGCCGCAGCAGTGGTTTACGGAGTGGATGGGGGCGAATGTAAGTGATAATAATCAGATGGGGGCTCCGTTTGGGCAAGGAGGCGGCGGCGGCGGCGGTGGCGGGGATCATGAGATGATTGTGCCGTTTAATGATGGGAGTAATCATGCGGCGGCTATGTGGTCTAATGTCTTCTTCCCTTGAGACTTTTCAGAGAATTCTGTCTTGGATTTTTGTGGTTGCTGATTGGTTTTGTTCTCTTTGGGTTTTCTTAATGATGAATTTTAGGATTGTGTATTTCATCGTTTTCATTAAAGTCGTGATCTTTGTTGTAAATAAATATGATTTATTGTTGACTTTTATCGTTTGTCTCCATATATATTTCTGTAAAAATTTCAGTTTTTTGTGCTAGCTAGGGTGGATACTGGTCTTCATTCACTTATTTTATATCAAAGCATGTCAAAAAGCAGAGTTATTGATTAACAAAAGAAGAAAAAGAAGAAGAGGAAGAATGACTACGGGAATGTCACAAGACGTCATTTAAAAAAGAAAAATAATTCTGTGTAGTACAAAACTAAAGGCAAATAATTATGTGTGGTACAAAATTATCATATTTAATATAAAGTACATTCAAAGAAAAAAATATTTCTCCTACAACTCATGTTTAGGCCATTCTTGCTTATTTTCTTGATCAATCTTTCATTTTCGTACGTATTCATGCAGCATGACATGCCAAATGCTCGTCTTTGAGTTGGTCTTTTCATATTTAAGGTTACATTTTCTTATTTATATCAATGACAATTTAAACTAAATTGCATCCATCCTCACCATACTAATAAAAATTTCTCCATCCATAACAATTGATAAACAAAAGTTTTTGAAATCTTAATCCTTCTTGATACGCGAATTAGTAAAACTTCACGTGAGAATTAAGAAATCTTTAGTGCATTGCTCCTGCACTTAGTTTGCTAATTATAGCCACCTAAGCGTTTTAGTGGCAATGGAAACATAATGCACGTGAATGGCAAATGAGTGGGCTGGATTGAATTTGGATTAGTTCAAAATGGGTTGGCATGAAACGTGTAGGATCCAAAATGGGTTAGTTATGTAGGTTGACAATGCATTGGGTCCGAATTGGGTTGGGTCATGACTCCAATTCACAAAAGCAATATTAATTTTTCAGAGTCTAATAGTTATGGGACATATTTTTTTTTTGCTTATACATGCAGGGGCTCTCTGTTACGGGTTAAAAGAATAGATTATAATATCTTCGTATTTTGTAACACTTTGTCGGCTATAACTTTTTCGGTATCCCATATTTAGTAATAGGTTAGCTTGTTATAAGCTTCCATCATTTACTATTTCTTTTACTACCATTATTACTTAAGATTAATTAGTATGAGATAATGAAATTTTAATAATGTCCCTTTAGTACAATTCCCTAAAGAAAATGAAATTTAGAAAGGGACATTTATGTATTTAATCTTAGAGCCACAGATTAGTCCTGTAGCATCTGTGAGAAACCGTAAAGATTACTGATTACCTGACTACTATCAATCAAAAAAAAAAAAAAAAACTGATTAAGAGACTACTATTGCAAGCAAGTTCAAACCTTGATATTTTCAAAGACTAATTAATTAACCTGCCATTGAGATGGTTCTAATTATCCGATGATTATATTTAAATATAAGGGGTAAAAACTTTTCACAATTTATCCTCATATCATAACAAATGATTATTTCTTCACCTTAGTCTTGAAGCATCTGAAATTGATGGACTAGACAAATAATATAAAGAAGTGATAAAGCTGCTTCATTTTTCCTCCATAAATAGGAAGATCTGATTCGTAGCTTTCAGAATCAGCCATGTTGACCAGATTCTTGATCTTAGTTTTGGCATTAGAATTCTCATGGAATGCAAATTATATTCATGCATTCTACGTGATTCTCCACACACACTGACCAAAAACCAATGGTCCTCGCTCCTCTCTTAATAAGAATATGTGAATCCTTGAGCCCGTTTGTTTGTACTTTCGATGTTGATTTCACATCTTTTAACCATTTGAAATTTGAAAATTATTTGTTTATAAATTAATTTGAGTGAAAATATCACTTATATTAATATTCATTTATTCTCATACATATCTTATTATTCTATTATCACATCAATCAAATTCAAGTTTGATTTGGCATAAAGTAACAAATATCATTTCAAGTAATTACAATATACATTTAAAGAAAAAAAAAAAACACATGTGTATTTGTATACATAAAAGATTATTTTTTAACAACTTTTAATCTTATTCCTATTGTACTTAATATTTTCAAACAAATCATCCAAATATATTTTTATTTTCACATAAAAATACATAACTGTTTTTCACATTTTAGAAATTATGAAAGTGAAAATGAGAATGAAAATACAACCAAGTGGGGCCTGTGGATATCCTAATTTGAGCTAGAGTTCATAGACTTACTCAAAGAACCACTGTTAAGGGCTAAGGAGTTTTAAACACTTGATAGGATCTCGATCTTTAATCTGACTACGACCTTATTTCTCACCACAAAACTTGTCTGCTTTTTTTGGTGACCAGAAGTTATAAGTTTATTATTTGAGTCAAATTTGGTGCAATAGGGTGTAGGCGAAAGAGCCTTTTGCACTCTCAATTATTTGAGTTATATCTAATTGACAAAAAAATCCCGTCTTTTCCTAATTAGCATATACAAATCCTGTGTAAAAATTTATATCCTCACCATGCTCTATTGCACCTTTACCTTGGCAATCTTATTGCCAATTTTACAGAACAAAG
>JACFYI010001029.1:245706-260521 GCA_014898755.1 Handroanthus guayacan
CTATGACATTAATCAATATTTGAGAGTATTTGTTTTGATAACAATTAGAGATTACAAAAAGGAACACTTGCAAAAAGCTCTAAGGTTGAAGGATACGACAAAAATAGAGTAAGACCTAGTAAATAATGAAAATTTATCTTATTTTAACTAAGGATATATGTATAATGTATATTGCCCGAAACACATCAAGTAAGGATCCACATGTTCTCAATAAATTAACGGAAACCTAATGACCTATCAAGATTAGCATTCAGCCATTCATTGATACTCAATCTGTGTGTATAATAATCAATATATGTTAAAAGTAAATTGAGTACTTCATTTGTGAGATTTGGTCATTGGACTATAATTAATATATTTAAACAATTATAAACATAATTTTACATAAATAGATAAATTAGTGGATTACGACTTCTATTGAATTGCAGGTGGTTATTAAGATAAAGTATCAATATGGAATATTTTACGCATAGCATATATAAATAAACCATTAAAACAACTATGAAACCATTTTACACTTTATATATAGTATAGACATCAAATTTACTGTCAATTAGCCTTAGCCTAATTGGTTAATGGCATGGTTATAAGTTTGATTTTCATCTAAAGTATGTGAGCCTTTTACAGTAGCCTTATTTGATTTATAGTCTATTTATTCATTTTTTAAAAATAATTCAATACTACGGACATTTAGGGTATGGAGAAAATTTACTTTTATGATGGTACTTTGAATGAATTTAAGCATGGGTAGAGAATTTCCAAACATATGGAATTATTATTAGTCAAGATATAGTTAAAAATGACCTTCTATTTCAAAATATGATTCTATTTCTTACGCTATCAAAAACCAAAAACCATTGTAGAAGAAAATATTAACGGCAACCAACGACAATAGTGCTTGAGGCGTTAAAAATTTGATGAAATAGTGACGGAGGACCAAATGTGAGAAAAAAAAAATAAAATTACCGTCCTAAAAGTGAGAAAATTGAAATTAATGGGACCAAAAGTGTACAAGGCCTAAATTATGGGACCAAAATTATAATTTTCCCCTTTATAAATCATTCTCGTTACATTAGAACTTGCAAAAGGTACTATCACAATTAAAAAAACTAATTTTAGATATATAAATATTTTTTTTACATCCTATCTCTAATATTTTTTTACGAAGCTATCACGACCGAAGTGAGTAGTTAGAATTCAATCTAAACAAAAGAGCACTTCAAATCTTCATACGGGCATGTTTAATTTGGAATTTGACCAATCTCGATTGCATTAGCCTGGACAAGATGAATCATAATTCCTTAATCTTGTTACTTGTTTGATATATAAGATTAATATTGAAATTACACATGTTTCACTAATCTCCTCTTTGATGTTTGATAGCCCAGGCAATGGTGTTTTATTACCACACCAAACGCCTGATTCATTTCACTTGAGATGTCTAGTGTTGCTGTCTCAAGAAGGTCATTATATCTTTAGAAACAATTGTCTGAAAATTGTAAGTACTAGTATAAGGCAAAATTGTCTTAAAGAGAAGTAGTCCAACTCTTACCTCGACTATAAAGAATCACACCGATTTCAGTTCAAACTACTCCAACAGTTTCAAGGAATTACAAAATAATCTTATTCACTTTTCTTCCTAAAATCATAATTCCCAAGAGGAAATACGCTTTGAGATGGACAATTTATGTCTTTATCATAGGAGTCACAATTTAGTAAGAATTATAAAATATTTGATTAAACATATGAATATATTATTTTAATAGTATTCACAAGTCTAATTTATTTGTTCTCTTAATTTAACAGGACTACTAAAATGTAATCAATCTAATATGGGCTCTTGAAGCCCCTAAATGAACAACAAGAAAGATATAGTGTCTAAATGCTAAGCATGTTTCATCACACCAATCACCAAATTAAAATTCATCTTTCCAGGAAAGTTAGAAAAATATTTCACTTTGTTTGGATCAAAACTTAATTGTTTTCAATAAAATACTAAAGCCTATTTTTCCCGCTATAATAAGAATATAATGGTTTTATTCGTTAATCAAATATATATATTTAAAGCCGTCCAAAAAATAAAATAATATTTCCTTCAAGAGCATTTTACTTACGTGTTTTCTTTTTTAATGAGGACTTTTTTTTTTGAAAAAGTTATTATATTTAATCATTACATTTAAATATTTTAAACATTAAATACATAAACTAAACATAACAAATCCTCTAAACTAGCATTCAACATACAAATTATCATCATGCGACAACAACACACATGCAATCTGTGGAAATCAAACTGTACCTGATGAGAAGGAAGAAGCGTGTCACTTCATCCAAAAGACAGCGATATTATGATAACCATTTATAAATCAGAAGTTAATAAGATTTAACTAAATTAGCTCACATTTTCACTGAAAATTTAGCAAGTGGCAATTCATGCTAAAGCACCCAATTATTGGAACTTAAGAGCAGGACCACCATTCAAGTTCCTTTCGACATAAAGCAAGATCCTATGCTGCACATGACCGTAGACCGTAGTTTCCGGTGCAAGAATTTGTTGTTTTCTAACTAGACATACACGTTGTTCGTGTTGTTCCATACAAGACAAGTTCGACCCAGATTTGACAAGAATTTTGGAAAACACACAAAGAGAGCCCTGATGCATATATAGTGGAATGGAAAGTGGAGCTTGTGCGGGACAGCAAGCACAGGAAGAGTGCAAATTAGATGGCCATCCTTCAACTTAGACTATATACAGCTGTACATAAAGACAAGTATATTGACAATCGTACAAGTGGAGTAGGAGAGACGGGAGAATCCTCAGACTCAAAGTAAATAGTAATAGGGATAATTATTTCACACCCCGAAGTTTGGAAATTTCCCGCTACAGTCCTGCCGTTAATTCACGCATGATTATAATATAATTATACTTCCTGAGTTTATGTATAATTACAATTACACCCTCTATCCGGTGGTCTACTTGTAATATTTTATTATTTCAAAGAGTATAATCTATATACTATATATAAAATAAGAGAGCCAAATGTAGTCTTTTTTTTTTTGTCCATCATGTTAAATGTAAAAAAATAGCCCTATTACAAAAAAAAAATGACAAAATAGTTATAAAAAATAAAAAAAATCTTTTAGTTCTTTTTTTATATTAAATTTTTTATTTAATTTTTTTCTTCAATTATACTTTTTTTCTTTCTAACTTTTGTATCTTCAAATTTATCTTTTGATCATATTAATCCACAAAATAAAATCAAGTAATAATATTCAACAATTAAGAAATATTTTTATTATTAAAAATAAATAAATATTTTTAGGTTTGTAAACCAAAAAAATTTAGTCATACGTGTCGAGTGTGCCATAGTGGCTATTGTTCATAATGCTTCTCTTCAAGAAAAATCCTGTGAAAAACTCTGTAGGATCAAACTGAAGTAATGTATGGTGAAATACAAAATAGAATAGAGAATTCAAAGTGTTTTTTTTTTTGTATGTGTGTGTGTGTATATATAGTATTAAGAGCATGTTTGATACGATGAAATTGTGAAATTCGATTCTCACATTTTCTTTCCTATTTCATGTATGGTATTTGCAAATAAAGTAGGAACTTTGATTATTTGGAAATTAATTTTCTTCTTAAATGGGAAAAAATTATCCTACCTATTATGCATAGAAACATTTTGCCCACTTAAGTCGAAACATGGAATAAAATCTATACTATGTAAAGTCAGAGAATCAAAAGTAGTTATTTTGATCCGTTATTATGAATTGACAAATGTAATTCTGTTCTAAAACATAATTACAAAGTAGTTATGAAAAAAAAATGACTAAATATTTTTCCTTAACTTTTTATTATTTATTTTGCTATTCCATTTTTCTTCAATTATAATTTTTTTTTCAAACTTTTTTTTTTAAATTTATCTTTCAATTATGTTATTTTACGTAATAAATTAATATTCAATAATTAAGAAATATTATAATATTATTAAAAACCAATGAGTATTATTAATTCTACAAAATAAAATTTGGGCACATGCATCGAATATGCCACGATTGCTAGTTTTAATTATTTGTCAACTGAACTAACATGCAGTAAGAGGTGTGTTGATAATTTTTTAAACTTTAGGGATTTTTTTTTTTTTGGTTGTAATTATGCCAAACCTTAGGAATGTTGAGGTAATTATATCTTAATATTACCGTGAGGCCTCTCTCATGTGTTAACATTCCTTTCCTTTGGTTATTCAATTCCTTGTACTTGGTGATATGTGGATCTTTCCCTTCTTGACAATAACGTTTGTGTTCTTTTCGTGGATCCCATTGTAAAATTTGGTCATACATAGTGTCACCCCCAATGAATTTATCAATACAGTAGTTGTAATTTTAGGTCTTACCATAATTATTGACTTGGATTTGCACTTTCAAGAGTTGTGCTTATAACCCCCAAGTACAAATTAAATTCTCAAATCACACGGAATTTTTATTTTTATTTTTATTTTTTTATGGATGAAATGAAACTGGGTCTAAAATTGATTGCCGAAACTAATTATGGTTGAAAACTTAGTATTCATTTCCTTTACATTGATATTATCAAAAAAATGGGAGATTTTCACAAAATCTCACTTTTTAACTTTTATTTCGTATAAAGATTTCAAAATTCAACACATTAATTATGATATACATTAACCTTGACAAGAAATTGAATCGAGAACTTATGGTTCAAATGTTTACAACAGAACCACAAAAAGTGGGTCGTGACCATGGATCCAAGTAAGGTTCAAAGAGGAATTCTTCAAATTAGGTTAGATGATGAGGATACAGCTCGCCCCGAACAACAATATGCTTGCCTAGTTAATTTGTTTGGGAGTTCAACCTAGACATAGAAGAAATGATTTGGAGCTACTTGAATGAAAGATGGTTATCCTGGAACAAGAATTCGGCCACTATGGGGGATTTTCCTAGTTAATGTCAAACATTGACGAAAGATTTGGGGCAAAAAATAAAATAAAAAAAAACACCGAATTTAATACTACATTATTCGCTTAAGAATATTGGGAAGTTATTGCTTGTAAAAGAAGATTATGTAATAAATTTTAAAGGTGAATATTTTGATTGATTTAGATATGATATATAAATCAAACGAAAATCTTTTAAATATCCAAATTTGCACTTTATTAAGAAAATTATGTTTGATCGTCGGTCATGGACTTAACGTCGATTTAGCATCGACTTAAGTGGAAGAAATGCGCATAAACTCTCATTCTCTAGCTACATGATGTGACGAGATATGATGTGATGGGTACAATTAGATGGAAATTATGTGGATGGCTTTTCTTTTTCGACTCTCTTCCGGAGAACCATTAATCTAATAACTAAAATTCCTTTTGCATTACATATCATGACAAGGCATCAAATTGATGTTGCACATGACATCTCTTGGTTTAAAACATGTGCCAACTTGAAGTGACCTCCACTTGAACATGAACTAGCTTATGCCCTTTTTACCTTGGATGCTCTGATGCGGTAGTAGGTTTGCATGTAAGGTAGTTAAAACGTCGATTTGTTGTGGCACAAATGTAGCATTGCGGACAATTGACATGTTAAACGAAGTTTGATTGAAGGTTTATAGTAGTGAACCTCGTAAACACTTGTGGAATGTGCAGACATGTGGGTAAGCTGACAGACGATTCACACAATGACATCAACAGCATTGGGTAAGAGATGTGAACAAATTGTGAGAACATCGAGTAGTGAAAGTAGGCGTCATATCAGGCAACGAGTATGTAGAGCTACAGGTGCCAGGTGGGGGGACAAGCACACAGACAAGCTTGATGCAGGCGTAGGCATCGTGTGTTGAGATTGTTTGTCGGATGACAAGTGTAGAACCATGACATGATGAGCGAGGCATTGTGTAAGAGAGTGTCCACTGTAGCCAAGTGTTGCGTTTGTGGAACGATAGCCCATAGTACATTGAGCTAAATGTCGACGAGTGATGCTCAGTTTCTCATGGTCACGTGTAGGGAACTTCAAGTTGGCATGTGTGTGACAAGTGGCAACAAAGAATTTGTTTTATAGTGAAATTGTACTTACAAATGGATTGAAAGAAATCATTGTTCAAGTGGAATCTAGTTAGAACTTATCATTTACTTGTAATGTTTTAGTTGATATAATTTGACCCAACCATATTTGTACATAGACTCATTCTGTGATTGGCATTGTCAACTACAAGCTTGTAGATTGATATAAATACACGTCAAGTGACGTCACAACTCATTGATGAATGCTTTTCTAAGGTAAGTGAGGGAAAACTTGTGAATTTTGTATGTAGGCCCAATTCCTATGTAATTTACTTGTGCAAAAGTAACAAGATCACAGGCTCAGGACGTGGGGCTTCTATAATTCATTGTAGCTTTCAAATTATTTAATTGTTTATTGTATCTTAAATCTTCTCAAAGTTTGTCATCTTCAAGTGTGCAAGATTAGGCTCCTAGTAATGCTAGCAACAAGGCCTCTCAAGCGAACCAAAATTGGGTGAAGGAAAAATAATAATAATAATAATAATAATAAATGAAGTGTTTGCTTCAAGTGACAATTAGTCCAAGGAAATAGACATGAGTGTGCGGAATCTAGTACAGGAAACCTCCAAGTTAAAGTCAGGAAACAAAAATATCTGGCTCTACTGTTACAGATTTGCATAGTGGAAATGAAAGAAAACTACCACCCCCCACCACAAAAGAAAAAGTAAAATAAAATAAAATAATAATAATTAAGCCTGTGGATTCCAACATTTATAAAGTAACTCCAATAATATTCTTCCCTCCGACGTATCCCCCACCCTAATCCAAACTCTGCAACTAGATATTTTTCACTTTAACAAAAAATGCAGTACAAGAAGATGCAAACATGCCGTACCACCATGGCAGCAGATCCATGCCTGCCCTTAGAATAAATTCGGCACTGTAAAAACAGCCAAAAACATGGCTTGCTGTAATAAAATCATGTCTCACTTCGAGTGTATTTGGGTGAGCATATAAGATGTCATCAAGTGTGTGATTAAATTTTTCAAAAAAAGATATTATTAGCAATCAAAAGAAAATGTTGGGAGCTTATGAACTCTTTGTAAAAAAGTTAAGAGATCCTAATTTATTTTTAAACTCTTCACATACATATTTATTTTTAATAATTTTAATTACAAAATTATCATTACTAACATTTTACAAACTAAAATATCTTATTTTTTTCAAATACTTTAACAACTTATTTTAAAATAAGATCTAATATCTTATAAGTTTCAAAAACATTTCACGAGATGTAGGAGTTTATAAAATGTTTTAAATAAGCTTAGCCAAACACACCCTCTTAATCTGTAAGTTTCTGGCCGTGAATCATAGAAACTTCAAGAATACATCCCAACAGAATTAATGGTTTACGTTCTCCAGGGATTCTTCTAATAATAATTACTGAGAAATCAACTCTTAATAAATCTGATAAACATCTCGCAACACATTTTGAAGTACAAAATCTATACATAACCAATCTATGCATGCTGAAATGAGATTTGTACATACCAACATAATCAATAATAATAAATCTTTCATTTATAATTCACTATTGTCTTATTACAATTCACAGACATTTACCACTAACAGCAATAAAACAAATTACAATTAATACACATATGTTAATTAATAACGAATGTATATATGATTAAATAGTAACTGCTTGTCTGAGATGAACACAACAAATTAACAAAAATAAGGACAGACGAGGAATATTTAGTTGGCCACGGCGACTTTTTCCCACTTATTTGTTGTCAAAGTGATATAAGCAGAAGCTTTCTGATCAATTCCAGGCTCAGCCACCCACCGTCCTCTGTCTTCATCGCTGGGATACACTTTATACGCATTCACATAATCGTCCCGACCGTCTAATTCCCCTCTCCTCGTCCGCGAGTTTTTGCCTGATTTGAACAGACCAAAAATTGAGGAGAATGAAGACTTTTTCTGCCTGTTGTTGCCCGCCATTCTTATCTCTGTGTTTTTTCTTGCAAATGGGGAAGGAAACACACAGCCTGCGAGTGTTTATAGAAAAAGAAATGTGTGTGTGTTTTGTTTTCAAATGGGGGTGAAGTTATGCGGAATTTATAGTGGGTTTGGTAGGTGATCCAAGGGTGGAGAATCTAGATTATTCAAGAGCCGTTGATCTGATTGATGGCTATGATTATATGAAATGAAGTTACTTAAGTAGTAAAAATTAATTTGCACAGAGAATATATGCTCTGCACCGCTGCTTTGACTAGACTTTCTCATCGGGAGTTTTCTTTTTCCTTCTCTTTTTTTAATAATACATTTTTTTCTTTTTCTTTTTCTTTTTTTATTTTTAATTTGAGTTGGGGTCCTTGTTTGCCTAACAGTGTTCTTCTCGACGAAGTACAATAAATCATTAACCCTTCTTTTCGAATTTTCCTCCGAAAATTCTTACAGAAAAATGATTCGTTCAGATGGGATGTGAGTAAATATTCCCACTAATATTTGTAAGAAAGTCTCACCCTTCGATGTGATTTTGTAAAAACAAAAAAAAAAAAAGGAAAAGGTGCATTCAAAGAATTAAATGAATTTAAATGAATTTTTACACGTAATAATGTTAAAAATTTAAATGTTTGTTATTAATTAGTCCTAACATGAACAACTTTACCAAACATTACTTAGTTTGGTAGCATTAATTTGCTTGAAGAATTTTACTGCTGCTATTTATAAATTTAAAGAGTTGGTTTGATATGGATGCGAATTTTTACTGCTGTAAAAAAGAAAAAAAATTATTATTATAATGATGGATTAAAAAGTCAAAAAAGAATCTTTTTGCTGTTATAATTAAGTTAATTAAGTGAGGCATTTTCCTAATCCCACATCTCTTACCATCAGGTATTTATTTATTTACTTACCTGATATGGGTAAAAGGGCCGTATGCGACCCATGAGGGATAAACAAACTTCTTTTCTTTTTTTTCCTTTTTTTTTATTTTTATAATATCCATGTACATAAATGTTTACTTAGGATTTTAAGATATGAAGATATTCTAGAAATAATTATACGTTTTCCCACTTTGCTTTATTGTTATTACTAAGTCCGAGTAGTTAGGTATTTGGAAATTGGCAGAATTTTCAGCCTTTAAGCAATATTTCATCTAGAGATACATAGAAAAAATTCAGATTTTATTGAGTTCCTTGATAGAACATCGATCTCGAACTCTATATATTATCATGTATGCTCACACTGCTAGCAATTTTTTACCAATCAAACGAGATTTAGTATAAAGTACTTGAAAATTAACATGAATTTAAAGTCGTTGGAGTAATCCTAATGAATACCTACTGATAATATTCAAATTAGTATAAATAAAAAAATGTTGAAAATTGTTTTCAGATACAAGAATAAAAGCAATAGATGCTTGTCATTGTTTTATTGTGTAATTATTTATAGGACAAGTGTTTTTTCTTTCTTTTTCCTTTTTTTGATATTACAGTAATAGGAAAAATAAAGAGAGAGGTATTTCAGGTGGAATTCGAACATAGATAGCCAATCTGATAAACTATCTCACTTGCCACTTGGGCAGGTAGTAAGTACTAAGCACATGTGGAGAACTTCAAGTTGGCATGTGCATGACAAGTGGCAAAAAGAATTTGCTTACAGTGAAATTTTACTTATAAATGAATTGAAAGAAATTCTTGTTTAAGTGGAGTCTAGTTAAAACTTATCATTTACTTGTAATGTTTTAGTTGATGTAATTCGACCTAATCATATTTGTACATAGACTCATTTTGTAATTGGTGTTGTCAACCACAATCTTTGAATATTGATATAAATACACGTTGAGTGACGCGCGTCGCAACTGATTGATGAATGCTTTTCTAGGGTAACTGAGGGAGGACTCATGAATTTTGTGTATAGACTCAATTCCTATGCAATTTACTTATGCAGAAGCAATAAGATCACTAGCTCAGGAAGTGGTCTTTCATAATTTATTATAGCTTTCAAATTATTTAATTGCTCAATGTATTCTGTTTGTGTCTTAACTCAATCTTCTCAAATTTAGCCATCTTCGAGGAGTGGGCTTCCTCGTAATGCTCACAACAGGGCCGCTCATTGCTCAAGCGAACCAAAATTAGGTGAACGGAAAAAAAGAAGAAGAAGGAGGAGGAAAAAATGAAGTGTTTGGTTCACGTGATAATTAGTATGTGGAAATAGACATGAGTGGGCGGAATATAGTACGGAAAACTCCAACTCAGGAATAAAAAATATCTAGCTGTACTCGTACAGATTTGCACAGTGGAAATGAAAGAAAAATGACCACCCGCACCAAAAAAGAAAAAGCAAAATAAAATAAAATAAAATAGTAGTAATAATAATAATAATAATAGAAAAAATTCACTTTTGATGCCACATGATATGACTCTTAACATATGTGATACTACAGTTTTACATCATAACACATTGCATACCATAGAAATAGCAATTTTGACTCAAAAGATACTCTTTGTCAAATATCTAATGGAGCCATTTATTGGGGGAAAAAATGAGACAGAAAAATAAAAAATAGTCAAAATCACCTCTATAAAAAACAAATTTCACCCACTCCATAAAAGGATTCACCCCTGTTCCTTGTCTCTCAAAAGAACCCTAAATCCCAAAATGATTGTCCTCTAAAATTCTCTCATTACTTCAACAATTCGGTGTTAATAATATCTTCAGAGTGTAATACGCTAGATTTTGGATTAATCTGCATAAATCAATCAAAATTTGGGCTTGTTTTCAGTAATTAAGAAACAATTTCTCCACTTTTTCAGTAGGGAAGAAAATAAAAACTATGGAGAAGAAGAAAATGGAAGGAAAAGAAGGTGGTATTAGACTGGAAATCTGAATTGATAAGCTGCACCAACGACATTAATCTCTTCCCTTTCTTTGGAATTTCAATTGTGGTTTCAAGTGTGTGCGCGTGAATCTATGTGTAATAATTTGAGAGTCAATTAGATAATTTTTGCATGTTTCCTAAAGGATCTATAAAGGCAGAGGATTAATATAATTTGTTAATTAGAATTATTTTGGGTGTAAGAGTAATTTACAAAACATCATATGGTTTAATGTTATGGCGTAGAGGTCAAGAGAAGTTTGGTATGGAATTTTGAATGATTTTTTATTTTTCTGTTCAATTTTTTCCCCCAATTAACGGCTCCGTTAGATATTTGACAAAGAGTATCTTTCAAGTCAAAGTTGTTATTCCTATGGTATACAATGTGTTATGATGTAAAACTGTAGTGTTACGTATGTTAAGAATCATATCTTATGGTATCAAAAGTGAATTTTTCCCTAATAATAATTAAGCCTGTGGATTCCAACAATTAATAAAGTAACTTCAATAATACTAGTCACTGTAGCACATTCGATGTGTGCGCTTAAATTTTATAAAATTTAAAATATTTATTTATGTTCAATAGTTTCAATTTTTCTTAAATTTTTAAATATTTGTACTCGAATTTATTTTGTAAAATAACACAATTAAAAAACAAATTTGGAGAGAATAAAGTTGAAAAGAGAAAAAATTATAATTGGAGAAAAGAAATAAAAGGAAAAAAAATCAAAAAAGCCAAGTAAAATAAAATATATTATCATTGAAAACTACCTTGTAATTATCTTTTAAAAATAGGATTAATTTTGTCAACTCATTTAAAAATATACCAAAATAATGGTTTACGTTCTCCAGAGCTTATTCTTATTGCAAGACATTTTAAAGTTTAAAATCTATACATAAACAATCCATGCATGCTGAAATGAGATTTGTACATACACAACATAATTATCAATAATAAATATTTCATCTTATAATTCACTACTGTCTTATTACAATTCACAAACATTTGCGACTAACAACAATAAAACAAATTACAATGATACACATATATTAATTAACGAATGTATATATGATTAAATAGTAACTGCTTGTCTGAGATGAACACAACAAATTGACAAGGAGAAGGATAGACGAGGACTATTTAGTTGGCTACGGCGAGTTTTTCCCACTTATTCGTTGTCAAGGTGATATAAGCAGAAGCTTTCTGATCAATTCCAGGCTCAGCCACCCACCTTCCTCTGTCTTCATCGCTGGGATACACTTTATACGCATTCACATAATCGTCCCGACCGTCTAATTCCCCTCTCCTCGCCCGGGAGTTTTTGCCTGATTTGAACAGACCAAAAATTGAGGAGAATGAAGACTTTTTCTGCCTGTTGTTGCCCGCCATTTTTATCTCTGTGTTTTTTCTTACAAACAGGGAAGGAAACACACAACCTGCGAGTGTTTATAGAAAAAGAAATGTGTGCGTCTGTTTCCAAATGGGGGTGAGGTTATGTGGGTTTTATAGTGGGTTTGGTGGGTGATCCAAGGGTGGAGAATCTAGGTTATTCAAGAGCCGTTGATCTGATTGATGGCTGTGATTATATGAAATGAAGTTACATAAGTCGTAAAAATTAATTTGCACAGAGAATATTGTTCTGCACCGCTGCTTTGACTAGACTTTCTCATTGGGAGTTTTCTTTTTCCTTTTCTTTTTTCAATAGTACTTTTTTTGCTTTTTTTTTTTAATTTGAGTTGGGGTCCTTGTTTGCCTAATAGTGTTCTTCTCGACTAAGCACAGTAAATCATTAACCCTTCTTTTCGAATTTTCTTTTCGAATTTTCCTCCGAAAATTCTTACAGAAAAATGATTCGTTCTGATGGGATGTGAGTAAATATTCCAGTCAATATTTGTAAGAAAGTCTCACCCTTCGATGTGATTTTGAGAAAACAAAACAAAAAAAAAAAAAAAAAGTGCATTCAAAGAATTAAGTTTCAATTAGGCATATACTAAATACTTTCTATCACCGACTTAGATATTATTTAAATGAATTTTACATCTAATAATGTTATAAATTTAAATGTTTATTATTAGTCCTAACTTGAACAACTTTACCAAACATTACTTAGTTTGGTAGCATTAATTTGCTTGAAGAATTTTACTGCTGCTATTTATAATTTTTAAAAAGTTGGTTTGATATTGATGCTAATTTTTATTGTTGCTCGAAAAAATTTATTATTATGATGATGGGTTAAAAAGTAAAAAAAGAATCTTTTGCTTTTATAATTAAGTTAATTACGAGGCATTTCCCTAATCCCATATCTCTTACCATCAGGTCTTTATTTATTTACCTGATACAGGTAAAAAGACAGTATGCGCCCCACGAGGGATACACAAACTTTTTTTTTTTTTTATAATATGTATGTACATAAATGTTTGTGTAGGATTTTAAGATATGAAGATATTCTAGAAATAATTATACGTTTTCCAACTTTGCTTTATTGTGATTATGGAGTCCGACTAGTTAGGTTTTTGGAAATTGGTAGAATTTTTAGTCCTTAAGCAATATTTCATCTAGAGATACATAGAAGTTAAAATTCACATTTTATTTAGTTCCTTGATTGCATATTGATCAAATTATATATATTCTCATGTATCCACACAATAATGCTACCAATTTTTTACCAATCAAATGAGATTTAGTAGAAAATACTTGAAAATTAACACGAATTTAGAGTTTTTGGAGTCATCCTAATGAATACCCAGTGATAATATTCAAATTAGTAGAAGTCAAAAAATGTTGAGAACCGTTGTCAAATACAAGAATAAAAAGCAATAAATGCTTGTCACCATTTTGTTGTGTAATTATTTATAGCATAAGTTTTTTTTTCTTTTTTTTCTTTCTTTCTTTCTTTCTTTTTTTTTTTTTTTTGCTTGATTACAAAGATAAAATAAGGGGAGAGATATTTCAGATGAAATTTGAATCTAAATTGGCAATCTAGTAAACCATCTCACTTGCCACTTGGGCAAGTGGTAAGTACTAAGCACATCATATGTAATATATGTGTTACAATTTGAACAACATAACATGATTAAATGGGTATTTAATTTGCGACTTAATGTTTTATATATAAAATGATGATAGTACAAATTTACCCATCGATCCCTAAAATATTCAATGAATGATATGCTTTTTCATCTTACACACTATTAGTCATAATGTTATCAATAAAATTTTAATTATTTAGGATAATACCCTAAAATCTGTTAAATTTACTTTGTCACATCAAATACTACTACCAATATTTCTAGCCAAATAACATTGCCACGTGTTTTACCTGCATAAAAATGAAGTTTTCATAATTAACCTAACAATTAATAATTAATTAGATTTGCTTAACCATGAGGATTCCGTAAACACCAAAATTAGGTGGGAGCAATTAAAAAAACCCAAACAAAGAATTAAGATAAAAAAATTCCATCAAAAGAAAATGATCAAAAAAAGCCTTAAAGTCTCTTTTTGAACCTAACTTCCAATCAAAACTTTTGAGAAAACAGCTTACAGCTTAAGTTGCTTTAAGCTTCCAACATTGCTCGCAAGCTGTCTAGCTTTTGGGATTCTTATACAATCCGAGCAAAAGCTGTAAGCCAGAGATTATTATGTGTCCGTTCAACTTGTACTTACAACTACGGAAATCATATTTCCAATTTGCTTTAAGAATATTATTGCTGTATTTATATTAAATTAGTAAGTTGGTTTTTGCTGTCTTCACATTAATTAATTATTAACGATTTAAATTATTCCACTAATTATTTTTATAAAAGTGTCCTAAAAATACCGCGGTAGGCATACTGGTGGCTAGGTTGTCCAAGATTTAGTGTTAAAGGTAGAATTTGGACATCTATTGTTTATTGCAAAGAGTAAATT